>JAAGNO010003160.1:0-28871 GCA_033439905.1 Ceryle rudis | reverse complement strand
GAAAATTACTTATGAGTAAGAACTTCAATATTTTATTGAGGTATTTGTTATATTATTTTGACAAATTTCTGACTCATCTGGACAGTAAAAATACTTATTAATGCATTATTTAAAAAGTTGAACATCTACTATGGTACTCCAACAATACTTTAGAATTTTTTTTCCCCTATTCTTATTTTTTTTTTTGAAATAATTTGACTACCAGGTGAAGGCAATGCAGAATTTGCTGAGGTCTGTGAGCGATCAGGCGTTCTAATGGGCTCTAATCTGGGCCAAAACTAGTTCCCAATATGTCTCTTGCATAGTTACTTAACCTCTTTGCCTCAATTTACATGTTTAAGATTCATTAAGTATTTTTTTTCTTCAATTTCACAGAGTTCTTTCAAAATAATTAAGTTGAATTAAAATAATAGGATTTGCCCTGCTTTCTACAAAGAGGTACAAGTGTTCAGACTGGTATTTAAATTTTTATTGCTATTACAGAGGAGAAGATACTGAACATTCCCTTTTACAGTTTATAAGCCATGGCATTTCAAAGTTAACCAGGTGTAGAAGCTAAATTAAAAAATCAGCAGAGAACTTCCCAGCAGGGCATGCATACCTTCTGTAACATATAAGCATAATTCCAGTCATGAGCCTTTTTCCACCATCTAGTCATTTTGGAACAGACACCAGATTTCATCGGCCATGGGAAACCCTTTCTGTAATCTTTGCACCAGATGTCACCAGCTGTCTATTAAAAACTTCAGCTTTGTTAAAAGAAACCACTCAACTGTTGAGAGCCTGACCCTGACTAAATGTTGTTTTGCTGCTCACCAAGGAATATATTTAGTATGCATGAAACCCCTTTACAATTACTAACCTTTCAGCAATACTAAGGGGAATAAACCTCATACAGGTGGTTAGAAATAGTAAACCAGCAAGAGATACAATCTATTTGCACTAATGGGAAGGAACTAAAAGTGTTAGGATTCTTCTCTTTGGGGTACTATATAAATTTGTCCCCAAACCTGCATTTCTAGGGGCGTGATAGATACTCACCAGAGTTTTACTTTAAGATCAGCTAAGCCAGAAGCTATTTCACCTCCCTGTGCTGCTGCTCATTTCTGCAGCTACATCAACTTTTCCTTCTGCTGGCAAAAGCAATTATGAGGCCAAACTGGTGTGGGGAGCTTCTTGCTTCCTGCTGCTGTTGGATCATTTTCAACTTCGATTAAATCCCCAGTTCAGTTTCCCGCACAGCCAACACAAACTCGTGCTGGCAAAAGAGATTGCAGAACCAGGACAAGCCATTCCCTACACACAGGTAGTATACTGGTAACAGACAAGACAACATGAGACATTTGGATAGGATGACACAGACCAATAATGGTAGCATCTGAGCACTTCTATCTCTGTGTTCTCCTCAGTCTCCTTCATCACTTACACCAAAAGAACCCAAACCTGTTTCAAGAATGAAAGTTTAAAGTTTCTACTTCCAAATTTTACTTCTGTGATGTTTTTATTATAGTATATGCATGCAACAAAAATATTGTTTGATCAATTTTTTGCCTTTAAAAAGAATTATGTAAACAAGTTCAGTCACAAATTGCTGACAAAATTACCTGTCATAGTCTAATCTTTTTAAGAAAAAAGGAAATTTTTAAGGAAAAAAAAAAAAAAAGACAGACAAATTCTAAAGATAGGTTTCAACACATCACATTTCTAAAAAGAATGCTGGGAACAAATCCTTTTACCTCAGCCAAAGTTGACCGAGTTGTAAAAAGTAAGGCCATATCATTCCGGGGCTCCAACTACAAGTATACATTAATAATCTGCTTAAATCTAAAAGCAAAACTAAACAGCAAATGTGGTAATGGAACATTAAACATTATGGATGGACATGATTTATGTTCCTCAGCAGCCAAGAGCTCCAACATATTTTGGAGTTCAAGAAAGCTCACATAAGGTCAGTAATATAAAAAAGAGAAGCTAGATTCAGGAAAAGGAAAATGGTCAGGAATTAGTTCTTGAACAATATTCTGGCTCACACCTTCAGAGATCACACGGATCTTGGCACCTTGTTGCTGATCTGGCTTTGGAGACCTTGCCATCAGAACCACATCTCAAGGCCCTCATAACAGGAAAATCCTGGTTTGGGACCAGACCCGTAGCCACCTCTGGTAGCTACTACACAAACCATGGAAGTCCATGGGTGTCTAAAATGAAAAAAAAATAAACAATTGAAGAGCTGGGGAAAAATTAAAAACAGAGAATGATAGAATCACAGAATATTAGGGGTTGGAAGGGACCTCTGGATATCATCAAGTCCAACCCTCCTGCCAGAGCAGGATCACCCAGGGCAGGCTAAACAGGAACAGATCCAGGCAGGTTTTGAAAATCTCTAGAGAAGGAGACTCCACAACCCCCATGGGCAGATGTAATGAAATACATCAGCAACTAGAAAGAATGATTGTTAACCCTAGAGTAGCCACTGTCAGCAAAAGCAAGCAGAGATTTAAGTGATGGCAGACGTCTGAAATCAGGAAATGACAGGCTTAATATTAATACAGCCAGTTTTGAAGCCTTCTGAGTGTAGATCAGTGCAGAACAGATTTCTTTCTTACACAGACTTTGTGCTCTAAGAAAAACTAGGATTGCAATTTTTAGCTGATAAAGATATGGAAACTGTTGTCTTGACAACTTTAAATCAGTTTAAAACGTTTTCTTCTTTTGGTAACTTTAGAGGCATAAGAACATTTTAAAACCAATAAAAGTTTCTCTTCCAACAGTTTGTACCAGTTTAATCAAAGTGCAATTAAGCCAAATTTTAATTCTATTTGATGTGACTGATATTTGTAACTAGGACCCAATATACCAATTTTCATTTATTTGCAACCAGCAGCAGTGCAGTTTACATTACTAATGAACATGCCCCTGGGTGTCATGCATTAAGCCTCAGATCATGGCTACTGTGTGCTTTAATTTCTATCTGAAAGGCAACTACCATGATATTGACACAAAGACATTTTAAAAAAACCAATCTGGTTGATAGAAGAAACAAGTATAATAGAGAAGCATAACATAAAATTAAGACACTTTAAAAAAAATAATAATCGCTATTGTTTCACTCCTTACTTCTCTTTGATGTATCTGTTATTATATTTATCCTCAATTGATGCATGTTTCACTACCTTCCCTTTTATCTCCATTTTTCAAATCAGACATATTTCTAATTGATTCAATGCTGCTTTTAATGCCATAAGTGAATTTATTCCCAGCATCTCTATGAATGGGACATGGTTAAAGATGAATCTGGCTCACTATATAAGAGTATTTATCAGCACTCTGCAGTTTTCTGTTCATTATGACCTGACACTAAAGCAAAAAGTCAACTGGAGAGCTCCGGTTAGTAGCAGTAGGGTTTAGACCTGATTGTCAATGAAGCTAAATAAAAAACAAAGAAAATGAAGAAAGACAGATCATCTTATCTACAATACCTGGCAGCATTATAGCCAGGTCTGACTGTAATTTAAATCAGCTATTTAAATAAAACTTTATCTTAGAAAGTAGCATATTGTGCAGTATTTTCCATATAGCAAATCTGCAAGAGTATGATTGAAAACATGGAAGAAAAAAAATAAAGCTATAGGTCTACAGAAAAGTGCTAAGAAACAAAACATCTGTAAATCTGATGATAGGAAAGCTGGTGTCAGGTTCCTAGGAGATGTTAATTAGTTTCGAGGTTGGTTGTTCAAAGACGTTGATACTGTAAAATCCTAAGGCCGGTTCTCTGACAGTATTTAGGCACCTGAAGATGTAAACAGGTACTTAGCAGAATTTTCAAAATGCATATTTCAACCACAAGTATTTTCACAAACTTTACTCCTAGGTTTGTGTGTTAAAAGCCTCTGGAAAGCCAAGATTACCTCAGCTCTATCATGTTTATCCATGTGCCTACTGATCCCTTCAAGGAACCTCAAGAATTCCATGGGGCGGGAAAAAGCCACACTGGTTCTTCTCCACTATATCATATTTACCTAATGAGAGATACAGCTTACACACAAGGTTTAGGTTTTGTTCTCAAGGCTGCTGCAATCAAAACACATGACTCAGTGTGAACCTTGTTGGTGAAAGCTTGTGTGTGGCCACTCACTCTCAAACTGAAAGAGGACCTATTCCAGACAGAATAGTGTATCCATCCCAACCAGGAGACCACTCTACTTGAGGAGTTAGTGATCCACACAAGTTAACCTGAGTAGGCAGTTAATGTGCGGCATGCCCAGCATGGCCTTCAGGCTATGCTGTGCTGAACCATAACCCTGGGCCACAGGACAACTAGGCATCTGAAAGGGATTTACTATCTGTATTTCTCTTTTTATTATGTCTTATTAGGGAGGTAGTTTATTATTTGTTGTCAGGCATTTCTTATGGAGATCTACAAAGAACACTACACCATCTATTTCTCAACTCCCCACCTCTGCTGCTGGTGAAGAACAGAGGATTTACAGACGAGTTTGCACTGATTTGTGTAAAATTATAAATTAAGATATAACTTTGGTTTCAACTTGTGCCAGGAATTCTTTACTTCTAAATCTGATACCTGAGTCATTGCACCACCTTTCACAATCCCATTTTGTTCATCTAATAAATGGAACACTAAGCTACCCGCCTAAAAAGGTACTGTTTAAAAAAAAAAAAAAAATTGCTAAAACATATACTGGAGATGAGAGGTACTATGAAACACAAAACATTGTCAGTGAAAATTCTTGGGGCACATATGTCAGCCTGGAAACTGCTGCTCCGTAATCTCATGAAACCATAAAGAGAGCATCATGCTGCCTTCTGAAGCAACTTCACATGTTTTGAAAGACCCCTCAAGCCCTTCATACTTCGTTTGCTTCTCCACTTACGAACTTCTTCAAAGACAACCTAGCCTAGAGGTGAAAGCACTGCACCGAGAAATTAAAGAACAAAAAATGAGAAACAAGGCCTTAAAGAGCAAGTGGAAGCTGCACATTTACCTCTGCCAGGGACAGCCAGTGTGCCCGGCAGCAGGGCATGCCTTTAGTAAGACAGAACCTTTACTTTAAAAATGTGCCATCACGTCTATTAGGGAAAGCATCAATAATTAAAGTTAATGCCTGGAAACTGGCATCAGCTACGGGCATGATGACTCAACCGCTTGGAGAACCATTCATTACATTCAACTACAAAGGCTAGAAGTTATAAAAAATGCATGAATAAATTCTTTAAGTATTAACACGCTACTTCTTTCAATGTTTGTTCTGACCCAGGTGGCGCTGGTCTGACTTTATCTGCAGCTTCTTTTCACTTAAATGACCTTAGATTATTGTTGCTGTCTCTCAGGATTAAACAAATTACTCCCTTAAAAATGTATTATTGAAGGTTCCTACTTTGTAAGAGAGAAAATGCTCTCTGGCATCCTCACTTCAAGCTCATTACAAAATGTTCTATTTCACAGTGAAATTTATAATCTTAAACATAAGTATTTTGAGCTAGATATGCTTTTTGTTAAATTTATTTCTGAGCTGGGCAATATTAAGGAAAAGCAGCCTAAGAACTACAGAAGAAAATCCTATTTTGTGTGTTCAAATGTCACCAAGGTATAGTGGGTATACAGAGTTCCACAGCATATCTTTTGGTCAGAGATTGTAGTCCTCCAGTATCTTCCACATTAAATCAACGGGAAAACAAACAAAACCAAACAACAGCTGTATGGAGATCTGGGCATTTCTCATGTGCTAGAGTGAAAAGAGTTTTTGGTCTTTTATTTTTGGGTAATTATTTTACTATTTTGCTTAAATTTGGGTTTGGGGTGATTTATTTCAAGGTTCCTCACTGATGGGTTATTTTTGGTGGGGTTGTTTTGTTTTTTTTTCTCCCCGATAGGGTTTGGCTGGAGTTTATAAATTCACAGATTATCAGGAATGATTTTCCACTTCCTTCTGCACTTGATCTTTTCTTTCCAGAGCAAGAGGAGTCAGTAGCATTCAGCAGATGAAAGAAGAGTCAGATGTTTCAAAGAGACCTTGAACCTTGCTGTTTCTCTCTGAAGCCAAATACCCAGCAATAGCAAGCTACCTGTAATTTTTTCTCAAAATGTTATCTTTAAAAATCCCAACCAAAAAATAGATTACATAGCATCTGGGTAAAAAATAACAAAAGTTGTTAGAGCTATATTATATATTACTTAATCAGCCAGAAAGAGAAATCTGGGCACTACGGGAAACAAAAGCCTTGACTTAGAAGGTACATTGTGAAAATGGTCACCATGTTTAAATACTGCTACCAATTTTCAGAAAGCTCCAGTTCTTCAGTTTATATAGCCCTGCTGTTGTCTTAGGTTTTGCAGCCCACCCATATCTTATGTTTCTCAAGTGCAGACTTGACCATTATTGGCTATTGGCCATTATCCTACCAGATAGATGCTATGGCATTTTTTGTTATCCTTTAGTACATCCATGAATCAATCTTCTCCCATACACTGTGGTAAATATTTCTTTTTTCAAGTATGACTACAATTTGTTGGATTTTTAAATTTGATGTTCATCCTTCTCTGCAAAATTATGGGGTTGAATTCTGTGATAGTTTCAGAAAGGCTTGCCAGCTCTGTAAAACACTGTACTTTCAGTTCTTATTGATATTAATGATGGTTGAAAAATACTGAGCACATCCCTCCCTCATAGACTCAGTCCCAGAAAGCAGTGCAGGGCAAATTTCTTCTCTACAAAAGGGGCAGCTGAGAATATAACCAAGATGCTTCCTATCAGGACTTAACAAATCACTTCTTCTGGTAACAGCAGAAAGTATGTCACCTCAGAGTTAATTCTGGCAAAGATAAATGTAGTAATGTGCTGTCTAACCCAAAGCCCCTTGATGAGAGCACTTTACCACAGCACTTCCAGCAAGTGGGGAACTATATAAAGTCTGGTTATGGCCAGAAAAGAGGCTACAGAGGAATGACACCTCTGTATGACCCAGTACTGACCTTACTTACTGGTGTAAGCTGCTACACCTTGGTTCTTTATCTTATAATCAGTAAAAATGCAAAGGCACTGTATTTGGACTACTTTTAGTACCATGGAATAAATTGAGTTGTCTACCTGGACTTCGCCAAGGCTTTTGACATTGGCTCCCATGATGTACTCATAGGTAAGCTTAGGAAGTGTGAGTTAGTTGAGTGGACAGTGAGGTGGACTGAGAACTGTCTGAATGACAGAGCTCAGAGAGTTGTGATCAGTGGCACAGAGTCTAGTTGGAGGCCTTCCCAGGTGTCTATGCTGGGTCCAGTCTTGTTCAACATATTCATCAGTGACCTGGATGAAGGGATGTAGTGTACCCTCAGCAAGTTTGCTGATAATACAGAAGTGGGCGGTTGGCTGACACACCAGAAGGCTGTGCTGACATTCAGCAAGACCTAGATAGACTGGAGAGATGGGTGGAAAGGAACCTGATGAAGTTCAACAAGGGCAAGTGTAGTCCTGAACCTGAGGAGGAATAACACCACACACCAGCACAGGTTAGGGGATTGACTGCTGGAAGACAGCTCTGGAGATAAGGACCTTGAAGTCCTGGTGGATAACAAATTATCCATGAGCCAGCAGTGTGCTTTTGTAGCCAAAAAGGCGAATGGTATCTTGGGGTGCCTAAAGAAGAGTATGGCCAGCAGATTAAGGGAGGTTCTCCTCCCCCTCTATTCTGCCCTATTGAGACCACACCTGGAGTATTGTGTCCAGTTCTGGGCTCCTCAGTTCTAGAGAGACAGGGAACTACTGGAGAGAGTCTAATACAGGTCTATAAAGATGATTAGGGGACTTCCCTTATGAGGAAAGGCTGAGAGAGCTGGGGCTGTTTAGCCTGGAGAAGACTGAAAGAGGATCTTATCAATGCTTACAAATATCTTAAGTGCAAGTGTCAGAAGGCTCTTTTCAGTGGTGGCCATCAACAGGACAGGGGACATTTGGCACAAACTGGAACACAGGAAGTTCCTTTTGAACATAAGGAAAAGCTTCTCTACTTTTAGGGTGATGGAGACCTCAAGCAGGCTGCCCAAAGAGGCTGTGGAGTCTCCTCTGGAGATACTCAAAACCCACCTGGACACATTCCCATGCAACCCAATCTAGGTGAACCTGCTTTAGCGGGTGGGTTGGAGTAGATTACCTCCAGAGGTCCTGTCCAACCCCTACCATTCTGTGATTCTGTGATTCAGTTACAAAAGAACATGAAAGATACCTGAAGGGAGGGTGCAAAGAGGAGAGATCCAGGCTCTTTTCAGTAGTACCCAGTGACAAGACCATGGGCAATGGGCACAAACTGAAACACAGGAGGCTCTGTCTGAACATCAGAAAACAATATTTTTTTTACTGTGACGGTGACTGAGCACTGGCACAGGGTTGCCCAGAAAGGTTGTGGAATCTCCATCCTTGGAGATATTCAAAAGCCATCTGGACATGGTCCTGGGCAAACAGCTATCAGTGGCCCTGCTTGGACAGAAGGGTTGGACAAGATGACCTCCAGAGGTGCCTTCCAACCTCAACTGTTCTGTCATTCTGGGATAACAATCTTTATATAAATTTTGTTTCATGGAGACTTGGCATAAAAGAAACTGAATTCGATCTTTGCCTGAGCATTACAGAATCTTCACTGCAGTTGGTACCATCTGTTACTGGACAGTGCTGAGTATTATGTTGCAAAACATTTCAAAAGGTAAAGTTTGCAGCCAACGCCAGTGCTTTGAGAGCTCAAGAATATATTTGTTGACAGTAATTGCCACTGCTAAATTCCTGAAGAAGTTTGTCCATGCTGTTTATTTCTGTGCCACTGTTTTATTTGTGCAAGAGGTGAAAAAAGAAAACATTTACAAGAGCTACCCCCATACTGGACCTCCAAATCCCAAGACCTGAGGAGGATTTTAAACTTTTTTTCTGTATTCCATTACCTAGTTCACCTTAAATAGACAAATTCTTACACTGTTTAAACTTCAATTTCTTTCTTTATAAAACAAAGAACTGTAAGTCCAGCCAAGGTCAAACCACCACACCCTGCTGACTTTATGACATTAATAGTGCATAAAAATGTAGATGGACATCTACCATGTGAGTGGGAGACATTCTCTGTTTTAGAGGGCATTGACCTCAAAACAGGAGGGCGATGCCCCCATTGGTGGTCATCAAAATATGTATCATGAAATTCATAACAGGCAAATAAAAGCCGAAGAAACATCCCTTTAAAATGTCTAGACTTCTGCTGTCTAACTATGCACATATTAAACATCTGCTAATGTAACAAAAACATTATTAGAAAAAGTTATGTTTTTCTCAAGGGCACTTAAACTTTTAAAATGTATCTGTCACCATAATGAGAGTTGCACAGAAGATAGAAGGCTTAGTGGTTCTGGAAGATGGTCACTGTCCCTGAATGCAACACTCAAAGCACGGATGCCTTTTAGACCCAGACACGAAATAACTGGGCAGGTAGCAGCAGATGGATATGTTGAGGAGATGGGTTTCCTCATGGGTATATTTAGTGCAAAACAGAGATCTGCAGACATGAAATCATACCTATCTTCCAAATAAACAGACCTAGTTTGTCCTTTTTGGAAAGTAATTTACAGTTCGATTTGGGCAAATACCTAGCTTTTGAGCCACTATATGGCTCTGAAATTAACCAAGGCAGCTTCCTCTTGGAGCTACAGTATTACAAGACAGGTGAAAGATTGTGTAGGCCTGAGGAGATGATGAGCCACTAGGCATTTTCATTGTTAACTGTGGTGTGCTACTCAAGACTAGATGTTCACCCACCCTCTTCATCTGCCAAGGAAATCTGTGCAAGTACTGTCATCTTCTGGATTCACTTCTCCCTTACTACCTAGTTTTCCAAGGTATATGAGATGTTTCTTTCAGTGACTGATCACAAAAAGATTTTGGCATTCAGGTCATAGAATCAGAAATGTTATCTGCCTTTGAAACAGCTAATAAAATAAATAAAAATATGCTCCTTTGTCTCAGGACACAGGATGCTCTCCTATGCTTATTCCTATCACATGATGAAATGGGATGATTCTTGTCCTCTGCTCCCTTGAGCAGATCTGTCTCAAACAGCCCTTTCACATCAGAAATTAATTCAATGACTTTGAATATTAGAGCAGAATACTGAAAATTTTTTTATGCTGCAGTAAGTATGATATTCTCCAAAATGCAAATTCACTTCTTTTTAAAGAAACAGAGGGCAGAAAAAAAGACAGTTTGCTTGCTTTGTGCCTTGAGGTCTTCATAAAATTTCCTTGATATAATTTGAATTTTCCCCAAGCTCTTCCACTCACTGGATGCAGCTTATCTGTCGGTTCCTGCATTTACTTGTTTTTTCCTTCCCATAGATACTCACATACACATGCAAAATAACAGCACTGAAAAATGTGAATTCTACCAGTGAGGAAGATAAAGAATGAAAACAGAAGAAACACTGATAAATTGAGAGGATATAGGAAGCATCACTTACCAGGAATACTGTAAAGTCCCCCAGTGTTAAATAAAATAATTCTTTGTATAGTATAGTATTGTATGGTATGGTAGATCTGTGCCTATAAATGCCCATTCAAACTCAGCGAAAATCTCTTGATAAGGCCAAGTAATGACACTGCCTGGGAAATCACACACAGAATCCACATCAACACCATTTCATTTATTGTCTCCACTAGTAGATTATTCTTCTTCTCAGTGAAAAAACAAGCCAGTGGGTTAATTGTTCTCCCTCTCTGCTTTCCTGTTTAGTATTTATATACTCCAGACATGCTGGAGTGAGTTCAGAGAAAAGCAGCCAAGCTGGTGAAGGTTCTAGAGAGCAAGTCCTATGTTGAGCGGCTGAGGGGATTAGGATTGTTTAGTTTGGAGAAGAGGAGGCTCAGGGGAGACCTTAATGCTCTCTACAATTACCTGAAAGGAGGCTGTAGTGAGGTGGGTACAGCCTCTTCTCTTAGGTAAATAACGACATGATTAGGGGAAATATCCTGAAGTTGCACCAGGGGAGGTTTAGGTGAGATACTAGGGAGAATTTTTTTACTGAAAAAGTACTGGGCACTGGAACAGGCTGCCCAGGGAAGTGGTGGAGTCACCATCCCTGGAGGTGTTCAAAAACCGTGTAGATGAAGCACTTCAGGGCATACTTTAGTGGGATGGTGAGGTACTGATGGTTGGACACAGTGATCTTAAAGGTCTTTTCCAACCATGATGATTCTGTTATTCTGTGATATGGAACAATGCCTCTTATGCCTAATTTATTTAATGTGGTATTCTGCAGCACAGGAAATTATTTTATCACATTTACTACTTCAACAGTTTTTGGAAGAACAAGAAACTAGATCTCGATCTTTTGCCTAAGATTTTAAAACCAAGAAAATCCACAAAACCATGACCATCACAAACCAATACAATTTGCTAAAACATAGAGAATGTTTCCTTTGACATTTTCAAATTGAGTTGCATTACTGTAGGGTAGCTTGGCCATTATTCAGAGCTTGATTCATCTCTGCAAATATTAAATATTGACTTTTATTTCCTTAGCATTGACAAAAGAGTCTGATTTAAAATACTTAACCTTTTATACCCATCTAGAACCATTATTTGCTACCATTAAATAATTCTGTGAAGTCTCTCCTTGCTTTCCTGTGTATGTCATTAAACACACCAATAACCAAAAGCACTTCTGGGCTATCACTGAGAGACCACAAAGTATCCTACGGATACACTGCAATGTTCTAATATGGTCAGTAAGTTCCCCCATTTCTCCATTCTCAACAGAGGCAAATCAAGTTTCTTACTTCAAAGTTCCCTATAGAGAACATAATCAATTAACTCCAGTACCTGGCACATCATGATATAAAAACTACTGCTTCATTAGAACAAGGATACACTGGGTAAATAGCATTAGAAAACTACTTAGAGAGATTTCTAACCTCAGGGACTCATCTTTTGAATGAAGACTAGGCCACTTAAAAGTGCCTTTAGCAAATAGTTTAGAAGTATAACAAGAATCCTAGAAAAAGCAATAAAAAATGCTCCTTATTTGTAATCCTAAAAAAAAAATTATATATATATTTTCAGCTTTATCTCTAAAAAGATCTTGTCTGCTCTGTTATTTATATACTACCCCATTCTGTCATGGGAAAAACTCAGAACTTTTTCTCCATGTACAAAGTCTATCCCAGATTTCCCTTTCTTCCTGTACAGACATTATTTCTGCAAGTCGAGAACAAATGTTTCTGCCTCAGGGGCAGTAATATCATCTCCATGATTTTTCCCATTTATCAGTGTAATATAAGCTATGCACCCCAAAACCATCAGACAACATTCATCATCATTCATCATCGGTATACATTCATGTGTACAGAAGTATAGGTTTCACTATTTGACAATGTAAATATTATTCAAGTCTTAATAAAAAGGGTAGCAAAAAAGTATCAAAGCACTGACCTTCCTTCTTTGCCTTTGAAAATGTAACCTTAAATATTTTAAGGGCTTTTAATTTTTTTTTTTTTAATTTATTTTAAAGTACACACCTAGAGCTATGAAGTCTCCTTCTTCACCTTCCCATAATATTTCAGAGACAAACATCTGAGCTTTGAAATTTTCACTTCTCTGAATTTTCCAAACTGTATTAAGTAGCGTTCACCTGGTGCATGTCCTTGACTTATAATAATGATTCCAACTTCACACCTAAAAGCCATGTATATAAAAGCAAAAAACTAAACATGATGCAATGTCATAAGTAAATAAACATCAAATGTTGGCAGCAAAATGTAGACATCGGAACACTGGCAAATCAAGCATAAGATTCCCTCATTGGCACTTAATGAAGTGTTATATAGTGAGCAAGACTACTTTCCTGTCATACTAGGATCAGAACAACCCACAAAGTCACAGACGTGTGCACTTCTCCTGCACAATTACTATCAAACCAACACCAAAACACCTGAATAGTAACTTGCATGCATGTTTACTTCAGCAGTTCTCCAATACATCAATCACACTTTTTCATTAGATACATAAATACCATTTTTTGCACAAAACCTTTGCACCTATAATTCTAAAGGTCTGAGGTTTTTTGTACTAAAGTATTGACCTGCAAGATATATCAATGACTAGAAAAAGGAAACCGCAAAGTAACTACAAAATTCACTTACGCTGTCTTGCGCTGAGGTGCACACGCAGGTCATCCTTCCAGAAATGTTTACAAAGTAGCAAGATTTCCAGTGTAGTAGGTCCCCAAAACCATGGAGCCACTGCAGTCTTCCAGAGGAGCTGAGTTCCTCAGTTCCCTTTGACCTCGTGAGTAGACAGGTTTACATGCACCTTTTAAAAATGTAGACCTATATATTGATTTTCACAATAAATCCTGGAACAGTAGATGTAGGCTGATTTTCTAACACTAATTATATAATAATATTAATTACATAATTAAAAATTAATTACATAATAATATGTGTTTATGTTACAAGACATACTAATGGTCTTTGTTAATAGCTGGTGGAGCGAGGTGTTGCTCAGCAATCCAATTGGGATCCATCTGGCTGCAGAATAGAGTGGAAATATAAAGTGATCAGACTGCAGCAAGAGCAGGCATGCTCTCCCCATCTCTTTCCCTACAGTGCCTTGGATCACGAACGCTCTTCAAAATGTCAAATGTTAAATAACTTACTAGGTCCAAGGGGATGATGAATCTAACAGTCTCATGCTGCCAGCCCAGTCTCATACAGTCTTCAGCTACCCACACCACAGTTTAGGCATAACCGTGCTATATTATCCTACTATGCAAGAGAAAGGAGCACAAAAGAGATTGGAAGACCTGTTAGCATGTTCCCAGTGCTTACCAGTTTTGCACTACATTCATGGGGTTTTGTCCACATCATAAGCCTTGAACAAGGCAACACTCTGGAAGTTAGATATAATTTTGGAGGGAAGTGGAAGATAGTAGGATAAGCTACTTGGGTAATTTCTTGAACAGTTTGAAGAATTTAAAATTTAAATAATCATCTTTAATATTTTAAAAGGTATCCTTCTATATAGCATGATAGTTTTGCTATGTTGCATAACACTGGTTTTGCTACAGTGGACATGTAAGTCTTAAGTACTTCGGACACAGTTTGATGGCCCTGTGGCTTAAATTGCAAAATGTCAGAAAGATACTTGTCAGTTGTAGAGGAATTCCTTGTTGATCAAGGAATTACAGTGGCTCTTGAAGGATTGGACAACCCTGACTTAAAGCTTAGAGTAGAAATAATAGTATGAGATATAGAGCAAGAGAAAGCACAGAACCTGAATAGAATGGGTTAACTGCAAGGGAGGTGTGCACCTGGTATGTAGCCAGCTATAGTCAGCCAATCTGCATAAGGCTTGGCACAGGTAGCACATAGGTGTCAACCAATAAAACAATTTAGATGTGCACATGACCGGCCTGACAGACTATATAAGCACGTACTTGTGAAGCAATAAACGAGAACATAGCCATATTGGTTTGAAAGTGTCGTTACTTGACTGGCTTCCTAATGGGTCTCTCTTCAGTCAGTGTTTTATTTTGCAAGGTCAAGAGTTTATGACATGACTAATATTTTTTTTATGAGACTTTGCTTTTGGTTTTATTTGAAAATACTGCTTGTTTGAAGAATGGTACAACATTCTTTAACTTTTAAACTATATGTTGGCAAAGTAGGAGGTGTGTTTTACTAGATAATTACAGAAATGTTCTCTTCTTCAGTATAATTTGTCTTAAAAAAAAAATAAAAAGCCACCAATTTTTATTAATAAAGGGCTTGTGGAAGCTGACAGAACACACAAGAGCCACCTGAAGGTGCACCGTGGTGAAAGTGAAGTTGAACTCTGATGGAAATTACTTACTGGCAAAAAAACTTAGTAAATGACAATTTTTGCTGTGTCAATCACAGCAGTACTTGACACCCATTGCAATGTTCATGGTAGCTTGGTTTGTCTAGTTCTGTCATTCCACATCTTCCTTTTTTTTTCTTGTTAGGTCAGCCACTGCCTAAAAAAAATCCCTTCTCCTTGCATGAAAGTCTCTTTTGCAGTATATTCCTTCACCTTCCTTGAATAGGAGGCCTACTATCCCCAATACGTTGTATTACTTTTGGTATTCCAGTGAAATTATTCACCATTGACCATCCTCAATTCAGGGTCCCATGGGAGGGTTTCTCTTGTATGAAAAGTGAAAGCGACAGGGGAAGAAGTTGTAGCTGTTGCCATGCCCACTTCATTGCCATCTGGCCTACAATCTGCTGTCCCTCATCAAAGTGCACACAGGACTATCCCACCTCATCACCTTCTCTTAAAAAGACAGAAGAGGGTTGTAACCTTCATGTTAGCTAAGTAGAAAAACAAGAGATGATGCCAGACATGTCTGCCTCTTGAAAGAAGAAATTGAAGTAAGGCTCAGACTTTCCAAAGTCTGAGGAAGAAACTGGTGAGGGTGCTATTATGGGAATGAAGACATTCAGCAGAGGTTACTGGTGGTGGACACTTATGGTAAAGAAGTCAGAAGAATGTTTGTGCATCCAAAAGCCTAAATAATCCCTAAAGCAACCTACCACTAACACTCCAAGAGCTGAACTGGAAAATTCCTCAGCACTGTGAACCACAAGACTTTGCCTCATTAACACATTTGCCAAATTAAGATGTTTGGTAGAATAGAATACTGATTATGCTGTCAGTTCTGTGAACTGACAAAAAAAATTACTTGCAAGAATTTTAAACTGGAAGCATTAAAAAAGTGATACCTAGTTTATCAGTCACCTTTCTGATGAATGAGACAGCCAATGCTGCAGTCTTTTAAAGGATGTCAATATTTGTCAATATTTGCCAAATTATACTGACAAGCCTTGTGCTTACAGAAAAGTTTTATCCTATTAGTGCAACTAAACAAAATCCTACTCACTCTAAAAAGCCTGTTTATTTTATATCCACTAAAAAAAAATGGAATCTAAATTTCTCTGCTCATGTAAGAGGATTACTCTATTTACGTAAGGAAATTAAAACTTAAAGTGCAGAAAAAAAATCTTGTCCCTCTATATCCTTCTTGTTCTGCTTAAATGTGAGATAAAAATCAATAACCCTACAGAGATTGTCTTTGAACTAGTTTGAAAGTCTAAAAACCCTGCATATATTTTGAAATAAATATTCCATCTTTAATATTCATTGCCTTGGTATCAAAGAGTTGTTTTCATGCATCCTAAATTATCCCATTTCACCCTTGTTCTTGCTGTTTCCCCTCTGCAGAATGTTTTCCACAGTAAAACAGCAGCAAAGACTCAACCCAAATTACTGTTTCAATATGAGAAATAGTCACAGTTCTCTCAATGTACCAGCACATTTTAGTACTTTGGTATTTAAGCCTAATAATATATAGTGAAGGGCCAAGTTTCCCAGAGTATACATATGGCTGGTGTTCAATACTGTCATCTGCTCTTCTTTCATACCACAGCAAAGACTGCCAAGTCCAGGTCCCTCAAGATTGGGAAATTGGTATCAGCTAGATTAGCACTCTTACACTCAAGGCAGAAATGACAGCTTCAAGTGAAATAGTCTAAAATGTCAGAACCATCAATAATGTTGCACACTCAAAGCAAATGCTCTTTCTCCTTCTAAACGATATTTGCATAAATGTAATGGTTATGTATATGGGGCACCAGTATTACTCAATTAATTATTTAACAGCAAAAATCTATTTTACTTACCTGCCTGCAGTCTTGTTGGCTTCTTTGTTCAGAGCAACTATTCAGTAAATACTTAAGCTTTCCAAAATCTTTCTTCTGAAACAAGGGAAATATGCAAATAGTGGTCTCTGAAATTATGTGGATTGTATCCTACCTTCCCCCACGGACACTTAACATATTTTAATTGTAAAAGTTTCTACAGTAGCTATGGGGAAACACCTGAGATATGAACTTTTTTTTCTTCAGAAAAAGCACTGAAGCACATCTTAATCTATACAACAGATACTTTATAAAATAGATAATGTACAGGTTTGAAATACTTAACAGAAAATAGTTTTATTTGAATGCTTTCTAATAAACAAACAAAAACTCTACCAACAGCTAAAACCTTAATTTTTTTAATTTCAGCTTAGTACAGTAACTAATTTGCTCCCTGCTTAGCCCTTTAGAGAGTCCAAGTCTGAAAGGTGTTGAGCTTTCAGATTTTGGTCTGATTTATTTTCTTACTGCTGCTTCAAGAATATAGGTGTCAAGGGTTAGGAGTGAGCTGGTCACTAGACAAGTGACAGATGCTCTCTATTAAAACCTCTCCCTTCCCAAAGGGGAAGAGAAAGCAAATAAGGGAGAGAGACTTATGGATTGGAAAATAAAACTAAACCAGCTTTAATGAAAATAATAATAAAATTAAATATATACAAATTTTTATAAAATCAATATCGAACCCAACCCCCTTGATGGCAATTACATCACCATCACCACTGTGCTGTGGAGCAGGCACTGGGGATGTCCCAGACTGGACTCAGCAGCAGATGGAAACCAGTTTCAGGATATGGATACTGGAACTGGATTAAGGAACACATGGGTTGGGATCAAAGGCAGAATGGACAGAATCCTCCTCTGACTCACAAGGATCAAGAGAGCTCTCTTGATCCTTGTGGCCAGATTCATACTGAATATGACAATGGAATGGAATGGAATGGAATGGAATGGAATGGAATGGAATAGAATAGAATGGAATGGTTTGTTGGTCAGTTTGGGGTTACCTGTCCTGTCCAATTCCCAACACAGGTGTGGCCCCTTATTTTGTGGCACCCCAACACAGTGCTCAAGAGTTAGCAGTGACTTTGGTCTGCACAGGAGCAAGTATAAGCAAGAGCCCTTCTGCACACCAGTCCTTGGTAGTAACTCTGAATATTGAGTGTTATCACTCCTGAAAGCAGACACTGTCTGCAGAAATATGCTGTACTTCAGAAAGTGTCTCACATTGCATACCACAGATATTGGTAGGAATTGTAATATTTAACAAGATAAAAAGTAACACAGGTGAAACAACCTACTAGGGAAGAAACCATATGCTTTGCAGAGATAAGTCATGGTTGTACATGTACTAAACTGTCATCTGAGTTGACAATCGTATTGACACATTGTTCAGCTGATGAAGTACGTGCAGATTTCCAAGATATTTCTCCAAGCTCTTACCAAAGTCTCTGTAGGGAACTAGAACTAGAAAGACTGTTTTAGCTAAGACTGACATGGGTAAAACAGAAATTCCTCCCATGAACCCATGAGTAGGGAAAAGAGAGGGAACAAAAGGCAGAAATAAATGGTTAGTTTTCACAGTGAAAAAAGATATTTCAGGATTTGCAGTCCTTCAGGGATCTGCATTGGGACCTACGCTCTCCAATATATGGACAAGTGACCTGGAAAAAAATGAGTAAACAATGAGGTAACAAAATTTTTTGAGTATACAAAATTTTTCAGGTTGGTCAAACCTAGAGCTGGCAGTGAGTGGCAATATTGTTGGCAATATAGGTGGCAAACTGATGGGCTGCTATATTCAGCTAAGACAAAGCAGAACAAGAGGAAACCTGGGGCAAATGTA
Source organism: Ceryle rudis (assembly GCA_033439905.1). Taxonomy (NCBI): domain Eukaryota; kingdom Metazoa; phylum Chordata; class Aves; order Coraciiformes; family Cerylidae; genus Ceryle; species Ceryle rudis. The sequence goes on along the minus strand of JAAGNO010003160.1, from coordinate 10,269 downwards.
GTAAGATTGATCAGAGACATAAGGAGAGTGTAAACAGGTTAGGGTCTTTCAATTTGCAAATCAAATAATTAAGGGTGAGGATATAATAAAAGTCTATAAAATCACAGTTAGGAAATAGAAAATGACCATTCACGATTTCTTACAACACAAGCACTAGGAGATATACAAAGATATTATCAGATAACAGGCTTAAAACAAATAAAATGGAATACTTTCTTATCCAACATATTAAAGGAATCATGGAACTCACACAGGAAGCTAAGGAAGGCAAAAGTATAAATAATTTAAAAATTAAATTAGATAATTTCATAGAAGTTATGCCTACTGATAGCTACTAAGCATAATGGACTAAACACAACCTCAGGCTTAGAAAGTCCCAAAGAAATTGATTGCCAGGATCCATCTGAATTTAGGAAAGACCACTTTGCATGGGCCCAACCTGGATTCTTTCCATACCAATACTCCATGTCAAAGTCAAGGCAGGATACTGAGAAGCAGAGGAAATATCCCTTTTTGGCTTAATATGGCTGTTTATCTTTCTGGTATCAAAGCTACTCTTTCTGTATTATTTGTACTACAGAGCATTCATAGATGCTAATAATATCAAACAGGTTACCTGTAAAATAGTCACTGGTTTTGAATAAAAAACCTCTTCCAACATGAGACAGCCTAAACTGAACATTGCCCACTGCACTGCTGGACTCCTGCCAAGTATCTAGGAAAAAAAACAGGTGTCCAAAAAGTTATTCCTGGAATGAAAGATAAGTACTTCAAAATGGCTTAAACATTTGTATGTGCTTTGTTTTAAACGAGAACAGTTAATCCAGTGAGATTATTCATTTGCTTCAAGGGGAAGCAGCTGGAGAGGAGCAAAGCAAAGCAATGAAAAAATAGTATACACCAAGGAAACAGTGGCACACGTGTTGCTATGTGTACATTATTTAAAATGGACATATATAATTTAAACCATAATAATCATCTGCTCATTCTAGCCCAGAAAATATGCCATCCACAACTGTACAAAATGCACACATGCAAGTGCCTGCAATGACTATTGCACATACCCATTTTTCCCATCTCTTGGTTATCAATAGACTTTTGAAAACCAACATGAGAGAGCACACCCAGACCAGTAAGTGCTTCAGCCAGAGTCCTGCTCTGTCAGAGCATCCACTCCAGAATAAACTGAGCTGGTGTAGATACCCTGGTGTCCAATAGGACATTAATTACAATTGAAATTTTTCCTAAGGTTAGGAAATTCACATCAGTTCTCACCAGTTTGGTCTAATGTCTAAGCAGGGAATAGCTCCCACACAGCTATAGCGCAACTCTGTTACAAAATCAACCAGCCACTAGGCAAAAGTTCTTTGTGAACCACGGTTAATTAGTTCCAGAAAAAAAAAAAAAAAAATTCTTTAATTAATTCAACTGAAGGGCTTGGTTCTGAAATGGTTTTATGTTTGGCAGACACGATGAAGCTTCACTATCCTGTTGCAATATGCTTAAATCATTAAGCATGTGCATAATATATTTGTTATTCAAGATTGTTTCCAGGCTATTGGAAAAATGTACCAACAAAATATAAAAAAAACCCAACAAAATTGTCAGTCCTTAGCTTGGATTGACTAAATAGTGAAACTGAATGAACCTTCTCATCAAAATGAAAAATGTGTGGGTATTTTATACTTTATGACCTATGTAAGCAATGTTTTTTTCTATGAAGACTACTTCTGTATGTTCAAGGCTACAAAAATCATCAAGTACTGTGCTGGAATGAAAGATACTGTTTGCTCTTTTTATTCATTTATCCTATGGTGAAAACACTGTTAAAGGTGATAAATTTGAGCAGTTTTGAGTCCTAAGAGGCAAAGTAGCAGAAAAAAAATACTTATATCCTTAATGCACTATGGATATGTTTTGACAGGCTTCTGTTATCAATCACTTACATGTTCGCAGTGTATAGGCTTCACACTGTTGTCTCATGATTCAATCATTGCTTTTTATACAACAGAATATCAGCCATTTACTTAGAGTTTTCATATATTTTGCTGTGTCACTTTGCACAGCAAATTATCAACTTCAAAGACCCTCAGTAATTTTATCTAACATTTCATTTAGATAAAAACTTATTCAAAAAGTGTCTGTAAAACAGTGTTTAGTAAAGATTTTCTCATACATCTAGCTACTTGACTTTCATCATACGCTGCTTGTGATAGAAGTAGAGGTGTCATTGGCCTGTAGCAGTACAGTACCTGAATTTCCCACTGCCAATGTAATCAAAACAAGCCCATGCTTATTCCAGGATTTAGCATATAAATGAGTGCATGGAAAAGCACAAAACCTTTTCAAGATTCCATTCTCCAGTAGCTGAATGAGGAGTTCACCAAAGAGGGAGGGTTTGCAACACAAGAAGGATTTTGCAGGTGTTATTCTGCATGACTGTCTTTAGGCAACAAACAAGAGGAACATTAGCAACTCTATTAAAGAACTGAATCTGAATACTTTAACAATGACAATGTTAATGACAATGTTAATGACAATGCCATCTTTGAAAGCATTTGAGGACACTAGAGAAAAAATCTAGAAAACTCAGTTTTTCAAACTAACAAGGCCAACAAGTCTGCATCCATCTATAATAACTTGAATATACTTGAGATGAAGACTAGAGAACTGAGGTAACAATTTAATGACCACATTGAAATTTCAAGCTGCTTATGGAACAGAAGGCCTTTTCTGTGAGTATTTTCTAGTTTTAATCAATATGTATATACTTGTTTCAATAGAAGCAAAGTAATTGCAGCATAATTAACAACTTCCATGTTGGAAAACTTGCTGCTGGGCCTTTTTTAAGACATCTCTTAGCAAAAAAAAAAAAAAAAAGATTCAAAGGTCTTTGTCAAAGAATTCAGATCTGCAGCTGTAGCTTTTTGGTGTGATTCCTGAAGGGAAGATCTCTCTGCAGCAGCTTTTCTAACAGCAGGATAAAATCAGTTTGGAGAAAGGAACTTCCTCTTTAGTAATGATTTTACAGATACACCGACTTCATACAGTAAATGCTGTGGGTGTAGCAGGCCTTCCAGTGGAGAAGACTCACAAGTTTTTGATTACACAGTCCCAGGCCATCAGTGCATCACTGACTGATTTGGTTCAGTGTCATCAGAAGTGTCCACTCATGGGTAGAGATCAGCCATGCCAAGACAGGTGCAGGGTCCCGGTCTGCACTTCAACAGGACAAGGATCTTTCTTTGTCTTCACCCAGTTCTTTACCAAGATGCTAAGGAAAACAATTAATGTATTACATGTCTGCCTACAGAAGGAGAGAAAACTATGAAAAGTAATAACAGGAAAATGCCAACCATATATATATGTAACATTAACTGAAAAGCATTTTTCAGTCAAAACTGCATTACCACGTGAAGGCAATGGGGAACAGATGATGCAAGTGTAGTCCAGGTCATGAACAAAGACCTGGCAGAGACAAAAAAGCTGAGCCACGCTTTTCCCATCTTTGTGCAGTATTCTCTAGTTTTAACTCAAAATGCAGACAAGAGAAAAGATGAAGCACTCTGTAGTTTTATTTTATTGAACTTACACTAATATGTTGGGTTTGGGTTTTTGTTTGTTTGTTTGTTTTTTGTTTTGTTGTTGTTGTTGTTGTTTGTTTGTTTAGTTATGGGGTGAAATATAAAAATTGAATAAAGACCAAGAAAAAAAGAAAATTAATGCAAGCTTTTATTGCCAAGTGTTAAGGAGTTCCCAATCCAAAAAAGTAGAAATTTTCCCAGGACACCTACTCTTTCTTTCAAATGCCCTGCATCAAATCTTGCTTATTTTATGCACTCAGAGAGCCCTAAGGATGTCAGTAGGATAAAGGAAACAGGGGGATATTAGAGTTCTTTAAGTGCTGCAGGTTGGTATGCAAGGTACGAGACTTTATGACCACTGTAGAAGTTGTGGCTCTGATTAGGAGCAGACCAGACAAATGAGCTAGATTGTGGTGATCCTGCCTTGACAAAGCTGCATGACCTACTGGTCTTGTGAGTAGTTTCTTCAACATCCAGGACTCCAACTAAACCGGACAATGCAGAACAGCCAGTTGCCTTAACTGCAACAAATCCTTGTTTCCATGAAGAGGAAGCTAGAAACTATTTCAGGGTCAGACCACTTAATCTGCAAATGCTGGGTTATTTCATTTCAGTTAACTATCCTTACACTGAACCCTGTACTTTATAACTGACAGAGGTTACTCTTTGACAATGCCAGCCACCTTAGAAAGCATTTGGATATGTGTCCCTTACTATTTTTTTCCCATGATGAATTAAGTTTACACTCAACATTTTTGTATTTTATTTCTCCTCTAGATGTATTTGATGTTAACCTTTTTCGAGTAACTGACAGAATAAGAACTTATAAAAGTCTACATAAAATAAACCGTATTTTAAGCCCCACAGCTGTCAATTATGTGTTCATTGCCTAAATACAATATCCATACAAATGATGGTGTATAGATTCCCGACGCTTTATAAATTTTTTACAAATTGATTAGATATCCAGCAGAAGTTTATAGTGTTTTAAGAGTGCTTTGCATCATGTTGATGTATTGATTTTAAATATAAATCCACATTAATCTGAAGTAATTGACTATCCACATTAATAATAATGTTCAATTTTCATGAGGGAAGAGAATGGTTCTTGTGCCAAGAAAAATTAAATTTATTACTAGACACTACAGAGGTAGAGATGAAAATCATTATTAAAAGTATGAAGAGGCTTTTGACAGAATATTTAATAAAGTTGCTCTGGGTAACTCTTGAACAAAAAGTGGGTTTATTAAAAAAATCTACAAACAAATGAGAATATAAAAGGGCAGTTTGGTTGGCATCACAATCATATTTACTTCAAACATAATTACCAAGATATTTCTTGATTTCTTGCTCAATGTAACTCTCTACTGTGCTTTCTCCCCCATATTTATGTAAAACACACCACCAAGAGCCACTGTTTCCACGACAGCTGTCAAAATCTTGAGCTAAGCTTTCACAAGCTTCCAGCTGTCAGAAGTTTAAGTCATTTGTATGCCTAGAAACTCATAGGATTTTTTTAAACTTTATTTTATTACTTTTTTTTTTTTTTTTTTTTTTTTTTTACTTTATTACTGTCTTTAGTGTTTTACCTCCACGAAGAAAACTGCATGACATTGCATGGGTTATATTTGAATAACTAAGTGCTGAATCCATCATGCCAGAATTTTATGCTGTTAACTAAATGTGGCTCCAATTCATCAATTTGTTATTATGTGCTTTGCTGAACAGGAACCTAAACTCTTATTATAGAAGTTAACTAAGTTAAGGCCCTCATTTTTAGTTCATAGATGTGTAATATTCAATATATGTAAATTATTCCAAAGCAGAAGAACTGGATATTTCCTCCTTGTGTATTATGTTTCAAAATAGGCTTCTAAATGTCATCCATAAAACAGTACCTGGTTATTATTGAGTGAAGAACGAGTATGTATTTTCTGTTGAAAAGAAAGCTTTGGATGGGATGTTGGTGTGGAGTGCCATCATTTATCCCAATGATGGCCATGATTACATTCTGAGGATTATAAACCAGTATAACCTTAATATAAACTAGACAAATTTGAGCTTTAGTTAAATCAAATCTCAAATAAACTCTTTTGTCTCCTTTCTTCCAATAAAAGAGAACAGTAATACTTTTCTAAAAAGGAGCAATTATATCATATCATTAGAGAAACCAATTGTGTTTGGGGTTTAGTGTTCTTTACCAGAATGAGATCCTGTATGAGCACCCATAGGTGCTGACATTGGTATTAGACTTTTCTAATGGGATCCCAAAAAGAATTCAGGAGAAAAGTATTTGTACAGCAATATTTTAACCAACTGTTGTATTCTCCAGCATGTAGTTCTGTTGTTTTATTTTAAAACTGAGTAACTCAAGCCAAACCTCTCTGAATAGCACTTCTACATGGAACACTGTTATCTATCTCTGCTGCTTCAGTTTTCAATACAACTTAACTAGGTTTATGCTTCACTGCACAGGGATCTAATTTTATTGGTATAGCTATCAAAACATGTGAATAACCAAGCATCTGTAAATGTCAGCAGGAAAAGAGACCTGAGAAAAGCAAATCATTAGTAACAAGAGGGAGAAAAACAGGTAATGATTGTTCAGAATCAGTTTTCTGAAGTCAGCTTTGGAAACCTCTCTATACAGCTAGCTCACCGTATGTTTTTAATGATTTCTAGTTTAAAAACTCATCTATGATGTTAAAAAAAGTGGTCTGGAGCCCTAAAGTGTGAAGAATACTTACATACAATAAACAAAGCGTTAACAGAGAAAACTATGTCTGGCTGAAACCCCAAACAGAAACAACAGCTATGGGAAAGTAAAGCCTAATTTAAATAAAATTATAAATTATGTTTTCCAGCCTACAGGGATCCTTTGCAGCTCTGAGACATTATTCTGAATGTGGTATTTTCCTTTCTTTTATTTCTTAACATTGTCAAGCAAGGATCAATGGGAAAGAAGCTCCCACCAAACGCTGCTTTGTCAGGGCATGATTGCCAGGAATTTGAGAGAGATGTCAAATGTACATTCTCTGGAGGGCTTCAACACACAGAACACAGCGAGGTCACACCTAAACGTGTTCTACTGTGCCAGTAATGACTACTCTGAAGCCCACCAACATCAAAGGAAATTTTGTTACTGACTTAATGGGGTTTGGACCAAGCCCCAAGTAAGCAGTTACATATATACACTAATGCACATTAGTAGGTCCAAAAGAGTATAGGGACCCATCATAAATATTGTTCTAAAGCTGGTGAATTGATTTTTACCAGGACAGTGTGACTGAGAAAGAATAAAGATTAGAGACAATTATCCTTTTAGGACCTACTATTACATTTATTAAAGTTCATGTCCTGGTTACAGTAAGGAAAATAGTATTTGGACACGGGAAAAGTTTGCAGGGAAAAGACAAGACACAAAAAGGAAGAGAAAGAATTCATATTTAGCAGGAAGAACTAAGATACTCTCCCAGTGGCTGTTTCATGTTGTAGACCTTTGGTCTTCCTTTCTAGACCACTGTGAGCCTGGTTTAGGGATTGTGCAGCTTTCACAATCATTACACATCAGAGCTACAGGTAAATCCCAGTTAAATTTGGATTTAAAAGTGTTTGTGGCCCTGGTAGCAAGGAATTTAGTTTGTTCTGGTTTATGTCCACAGAACCCACACTGATGGGAGGGATTGGCTGAGGTAGGGACGGCTGCCCCAGGGTGTTGGATACCAGAATGGGATGTTGATCCTCGTCCATGATTAGTGCCTCCTTTCTGGGTGGGTAAGTTACTGCCCAACTTATGAACAGTTAGGATTTGAGCTTACAGTATTGCAGGTAAGGTGGATCTGACATCTCATTACTCAAAACATCCACTCAGCTTCCAGGAAACTGTTTCTTCTTCTGTTCAGCAATAATAATAACCAGCAAGAAGAAATATAAAAGGGGAAGCTCGTAATGGTAGGTTTTGGGTTGGATGAAATTTGAGTGACCTGGAGAGCTTCAGATTGCAAACCACCAACATTTCCTATCACAGTCTTGAATTGCATGTGCTTATTTTCCAGTGAAAGCATGCTTACACATGTGCTACACAGTGCTTACCTGCTCTTAATTAAACTCCATCTTTGTATAGGAAATCTGTGTTATTTTTTGCATAAGTCATCTTAAAAGAGCCTCAAAGTTTATGTTTCAGAAGATGAAAGAAAAAAAAAAAAGAGGTTTAATATGAGAAGAAAAGCAACAGGGCAAGGAAACAGATGACATCATGCACTGCAGATGTGCTTTACCTACTATAAGAATCATCCTTCAAAATTTAATATACAGACAATATAATCTCTAGAATACTTTTTAAAATATACTTTTATTTAGAGGAGGTATGAAGAAAATAGTTACATCACAGGATAGGATCTCCTGAGCAGTATGCTTACACAACAGCTCAGAAATAAATCCAGAGAAATCTTCTACAAAAGCCTATATAGCAGGTTGTTTGTCATTTGTTTGTTTTTCAGACAGCTCCATCTAGCAGGTAGAAATGTTTAATTATATAACTTAAAAAACTTGCTCCTTTTCCAAAAGATTTCTAAATATGAAAACTATAATTTATCTGTGCTTTAAGACTACATGGTTTGTGACATAATATGCAGATATTTATGTGTTTGTGATGAGTTTCACACTTACTCAGAATGCACAACAGATGCTCAAGTAGAATGCAGACAATGATCTTCCCATACGGTGAACTGTAAGTAGGCATGGACAGAAGAAGGTAAAAGGGAGAGGAGCAGCTGAACATTCATTAGTATTGCTCAGGTAGAAGCTACACAGCCCTAAAGCCCCACCTAAGCCCAGTCGTGTGTTAATGTATAAATTTCTGTTAGCTGTGTACTACTGACCAGAGTGTCACAATATTAATATGCAAAAATACCCAAAAAGACAAAAAAATTTAAGAGATCAAACCTCAAAACACTCTTGTGAAAACTGGGGCAGAATGACTTACAGTTTGATCAAACTGTGAAAAATAAAATTCTAACTCAAGAAAAATCAGAGCTACACACAATTCTTGTCTCAGCTACCTCACTCCCAAGATGCCGGTGATGCTCCATTCACCCTCTAGGCAGTTTCTCCAGTACCAGCTGAATCTTTCACACGGGAAAAACTGAAAGTTTTTCCGAAGCTGCAAGCACTTTTTCTGAGGATATTTTTGTCTGTACCTTTTTTGCTTCACAGCTGCAAAAAAAAAAATTCAAGCATCTGAGATGCAACACAAGCTACAAACTGGCTGAGTCAGTATGAGCTTCCTAATGAGGACTCTGGCACTGAGTACGGACACTGAAATCTCCAGCCATGACACTATTAACACTGGTGGTGATGAACTCAAGTCTAGGGTATGGGCCTTGACAATTCTGCCATAGGCTGGCAGAAGAAGAAGGACTATGAACTGTAAGCTAATTTGCACATCAGTCCCATACTGATGCCAGGTCATCAAGGTTGTGGGCAGATGTCTGGGCATCCCTGAGGCTCAGTGATTCAATGGAAGGTCTTTATATTAAGGCACATTCCTCACATGCAGTTTTCTCAGTTTGGGAGTGAGCATTGTGCTCTTTTCCTAAAATAAGTCTTTAAAGGTAAGAGATTAAATTTGTCCTTAAACCCTGTACTAATAAAATACGTCCAAAATCTGAAGCTTAGAGTAACTTTACTCTCCCAAAGCAGGGATGAAAATCAATCTATAGATTTAAGAATCACAGACGTGTTTCCAAACACATGGGATTAAAAGGAAGCAAAATAAATCAAGATTTCTTAATTTATTTTCAATCCTTTCCCACTCATATAGCCCATATGCTTAGTACCTATAGCAGAAGATCATTCTTCCTAACTTTACATCAATGTAATTTTACTTGAATCTATTTTGCTTTACATCAGCAAAGCACCACGTAGACCTATGGCATTAAATTATTCTAATAATATTGTCAAAAATTTAAATAAATAAAATAAAACCAACCCCAAACAAAAAACCCAACAAACAACAAACCAAACCACTCGGATTTTTTTTTACCGCACCTTCTAAATCCTTACGTTAACACTCGGTTTTATTCTAAGGTTAGATTCCTTTCTAAGTTACATTGAGACTGTAAGAATAATAAAAAAAAAAATTAAGGTATTTAAACATAATAACATTGAGGATATGAACTAGAGAGAACATCCAAGTTCTATAAGCAGTCAGAAATTAGTCCAAAAGGAAAGCTCTAATACAGCTTACTGCAGACACTGACAGTAGAAGAGTACTTGCCCCAGGAACTTCACCCTTATACCTGCAGAGTGGCAAGAACAACCACAATTTCTGCACATATACTCCTGCATGTAAAAGACCATCCCGAGGATGGTAGCTTCCCTGGTCCCCAGGACGCACCTGCCCTCTGAGGACTCCTGTTGCATGGTGAGTTCACTTTCTGTTGTAAGGAGTGGCATAAGGTAATTTCCCTTTTAAGTCTATTAATAGCCGTACAACTATTAGTGTAGTAACAGCCATAAGACTAATTCCTTTTATAAATTCTACCAACTCTTTTTTGTCTACTGATAAAAAGAATGGCACTAATTGACAGTTCCTTTTTTTGGTAAACAGCCTTGAGTGCGATTACTTTGCCTGTGTCCTCTCTCGTTCTCTCCTTCTCGCTGGGGAGACAGCCCAGGCAGCAGC
>JAAGNO010003159.1:13706-85334 GCA_033439905.1 Ceryle rudis | reverse complement strand
GGTATAAACTTGAGCATAGAAGGTTCCACCTCAACATGAGAAGAAACTTTTTTACAGTGAGGGTGACAGAGCCCTGGAACAAGCTGACCAGAAAGCTTGTGGAGCCTTCTTCTCGGGAGACTTTCAAAACCTGTCTGGATGTGTTCCTGTGTGGCATGCCCTGGGTAATCCTGCTTTGGCAGGGGGGTTGGACTTGATGATTTCTAGAGGTCCCTTCCAACCCCTACCATTCTATGATTCTAACTGATTTTTAAGCTAACCTCATACATTTGAGTTTAATGTTACAATTATGGCCTATACTGGATACATTTCCATGGGAAAAATTCTTCTTTCATTTGTTAGTTGGTTCCAGTAGCCTGAAGTTTTCCCTTAAATTTAAAACTGTAATCTTAGTGAATCACAGAAGGATTGAAGTTGGAAGGGACCTCTGGATGTCATTCGGTCCCATTTCCACTGCTTAAACAGGGTCACCCAGAGCTAGTTTCCCAGGACCATGTCTAAATGACTTTTGAGTATCTCCAGGGATGGAGACTCCACAGCCTCCCTGGGCAATCTGTGCCAGTGCTTGGTCACCCTCACACTGAAAAGTGTTTCCTGATGTTCAGACAGAACTTCCCGTGTTTCAGTTTGTGCACATTGCCTCTGATCCTGTCACAGGACACCACTGAAAAGAGCCTGACTGCCTCTTCTTTGCACCCTCCCATCACACTGTATATAAATATACATACTGACAAGGTCCCTCCAAAGCTTTCTTTTCTCTAGGCTGAGCAGTCCCGGTTCTCTCAGCCTTTCCTGATAGGAGAGATGCTCCAGTTCCTTCATCATCTTTGTGTCCTTTCATTGGATTCTCTGCAGGTCCTTTGGATTGGATATATTTAGAACATACAGAAGAAAAGTAAAATAATAAAAAATCTGAACTACAAATAAAGTTTGTAAGAGAGGCTACACTGAGAACAGGATAAAATGCCTAAATCAGTAATCATGGAATTAAACTTACTTGACTACTTCTCTTCACTCCTACCAAACTTTTCTTGATATGTTTTATATATTGATTTCCATTATGGAAATAGTGATGTGCTCTCAGATTATCCTCAAGCCTCTAGTTTTTGATGAAACCTATAGTTTGAGTTACAAATCTAGGATTTCAGTTGTGGTTCTCTGCTTAGCTAGGGTTGAAGATGATAGCCTAAGTCATGAAGTCCCCAACATATTTGAATATTTTACTAATTACATCTTCGGTTTAAAGACATATTCTATTGATTCAGAGCACTCCCAGTCCTGTCCTCTGAAGCTGAATGACTGAAAGATTTCTTTCTTGAAAGAGAAATAAAGACTTTTCTTTATTGAACACGTACAAAATGTCTTTAGGGTATCTATTGATGTAGTCCAGTCATAGCTTATTATATTGTCTATAAGCATTTAGGTTGTTTAGGTTTTGTAGGGCAGCGTATTCAATGGCTTGTACTGTGAAGGAACCTTGATGGTCAGAGTGGGTAACGGGGAAGGTTTTTCCCGTGGCTGTATTGAACCATTGTATTCAGGTCATCACACCATTCAGACTGTGTAAGCCAAACAGAGACTGTTTGTGAAAGAACCATTTTCCACCCTCTACTGTTCTATAATTTTACCATTTTCATAACAATATAGCAATACAAAAAAAAGGGAAAAGTGTTCTGCTGCATAAGTGGTACATATCTTTGAAGGAAGACCTGCTGTCTGCAAGTCATTATCTAATCAAGTGCTAAAATACTACGTCAGCGAAGTATTTCTATGTCAGTAGAAGCATCAAGACTTTAAGCAGGCTAGCTGCACATGTAAATTCCTGAGATCTAGCAGGACTCATCTCTGGAGAAGCTGCTGCACATTGACTCTCGCCCACATCACCTGTTTTCAAACGGCAGATTATTTTGACAAGACGTTTTGGCATTTTTAATTGCCAGAGAGACCATTTCATTGTGACATATTGCTTATACCAATGCTTCACTTTTTTCTTTCCCCTTGTTTTCTGGGAACACCATTCATTCCATGTAGCAAATACCTGAGACTGTTTTTCACTACAAGTCCTCTTGGATAACCTGTATCTCCTCTTTGTGCCTTGTTATAAGAGGATGGACCTCCTTGTGACAGCTATCTTTGTCTTTGGTTTCCCGCAAACAAGCAGGACTTACTTCATAATAAGCCTATATTCAGGAAGAACAAGAAGTCTTCAATTGCTTGAATTCCTGTTACCTTTGAAGATCAAGCAAACCTGTTGGTGCAACACTATGTTTAGTGTCACATTCTAAGATTGGCACTAAATTCTATACTGATTTTTTTTTTTTTTTTTGAGTAATGGCAAATAAAGGATCTTAGTTATAAATAGGTGTCAGATCTTTACTGGTACTCCTTGGGTACTTCTGTCAGGTGCTGTGGGTTATTTATATTGGCAGACCTCACAAGCTCAGTGCTGTTAGGCTGAGCCAGTCATCTGCACAAAGCATACTTTCTAAGGGCTGGAGTCTATAGACTTTGTGCTGTCTTTGGAAATAGACCATCACTATGATTCTTCTTGCAGAACTTCCTCTTGTGATTCTGGATCTGTATCTTATACCACTTTCCTATTGTTGGATGCCATTCAAGCGAACATCCCTGGAGGCTTCAATGTTTCTCCTGATATTATCAAGATTGATTAGAAAACCAGGGAGCTGGTAATGACAATGGGAATCTTAGACTGCTAGATTTCTCCTGAGGGCATTTGGCACTGGAAGAGTTCCACTGTTTTTAGTGATAGTAGAAGGACACTCAGAACCAGACAACATAGTCACAGACACACAGTGGCTGTTTTTATAGGTGTTCCCACAAACCACAGCTTATATATTGGTCCAGTCCCAGGGGAAGTCCCCAAAATACTTTGAGCCATTAAGTGTGGGTCTTCATCTTTCTCCAGCTTGCTTAGACATTTTTAACCATTCTGATTCGGTGGGCTTTTATGTTCAGATGTATTTGCTTAGATCACACTATGCATCTCACGAGGTATCAATGTAAATAATTATAGGCATGTGGCAAGAAAGTCTGGACCCATCTAATCCAGTAGACTGATAAATGTGCTGTCTTTTGTATTCAGTGATGTTCATCTTGCTTGTGCACTGTGCTTGCTCAATCCCTCCTCTGCAGCGAAGACCCTCATTGACCCAGCCTGGTACTAGCTGTTGAAATACCTTCATAGCGTCTGTGGATCAAAATATACTATCCTGTGCTGTGGCAGGATATGGACTTTCATTGACCTCATTTTCTTAAGTTAAATTGTGTTTGGATGTTGGAGACTGAGAAAGAACTTAGTATAAGTTCAGTTCCACTGTAACCCCAGTTTTCCTTGGATATGGAAACAAGATTGATTTTCACCATAGGAAAGATGGTGTTTTTACTCCAGAAGTTGCTAGCAATTGCAGTGAGTGTAGAAGGTACTAGAAATAATTTTGTTTTAATCACTGCTGGATTGGATGGGAGGTAGGAAAGCATTCTCTCAGGCATGAACTTTGGCTTGGTTTACACTTGTTCTCAGCTTCATGACTGATTACCATCTCTGAGCGGAAACACGTTTTTTTACTGTCAAGAAAATGATTTACTTTGTTTCTTATTTTAAACACAAATATGTTTTAAAGGAAAGACAATACCTCCTATCCAAGAGAACAAGGAATTTAGTTTGGCATAATATAGTTGAGTAGAACTTTGAAGACAAATGGTACAAATAGTTTTAGGCTAGGGAACAGTTTTGGAGACCGCCCTCCTAGTTACTGTTCTCACTTTGCTACCGCCTCACGTTTGGATTACAGCACATGGTGAAGCTCTCTGCAGAGAACTCTGAAACAATGAGGATGTCAGAGCGGATCCTGTAGCAAGAAGCATAGTGGCTTTGGCACTTTGAGAATAAGCCCATATGAATTAGTCCTCTGAGAGGCACAGCTTATTAAAGTATGCGCCTTGCCATCCCAATACATCATGTCCATCATGTCCAGGGCAGACACACCCCTCTGGTGCTTGCCAGATCAGGTAGCTTCACTCTTTTGTGTCTGTGCAATTGTAATGGCCAAGGCAGAGCTCAGGCTGACACTTGTGGTCCATGGAGGTGGAAAGCTGCAAGAATAGGCACAGACCATTTGCCAGATAGTAGCATGGATGGAGGCAGGTGAGAATCATATGATGGTACTGTCATAACTCCTTTGAAGACAACTCTTCTAAAGTAGAGTAAAATATAATCAGGAATTATTTCTGATGAGACTTTTGGGTAGGAAAACCTGTTTATATCTTGCATTAAGAGCCTGCTATTTAGATGTAAATCTGAAACACTACTTCCTTTCTAAGACTTTAAAAAAATAGTTAGAATTACCAGACTACCATTTAGCTTTTGGACTTTGTAGTACTTCTATAGAGTCAGTTCATGAAGTTCTAAAATGCTGTTTGATATGCTTCACTAGCAGTGTATGGTGGTTGCTGGGATCCAGAGAAGTTCATGAGATGCAGTCTGAAGGCTAAACATGGAGGTAGGGGAAATGTGGAGGTTGCAAAGATTTGTCAAGACTAGACAAAGGGTTGTCATTTTAGATTGTATTTACTGGCACTTTTCCCTGTTATGATTTTCAACTGGAATTCATACCTAATATAGATCACGTTGTGTGTAAAGACAGGCTTACTGGTTGTAGTCAAGCTGAGCAGGTAGAATGAGTAGAAAGGTGTTGCTTCTATTAACCACTCACAGATGTGTTTTATTATCTACTTTCAAGAGTTTTATTTTTAAAAATGTCTTTCTTGTTCTGCTCCCCAAAGTCCTGCTAATTGTTAGACCACAGAACCTCTGAGACCATTTCCTGCCATATGCATCGGTATTGTCTCACTGGGTTCTTGTATTGCTCCCTCTGCATTCTTGTTGTTTCCCATCTTACATGAGGTATGTGCATGCTTTGTCAGTGAGCAACCAGTGTTGTGCCAACTGTGTTTCCATTCCTAGTAGCCCTAAAGATCCTCTGGAATGACTCAGCCCAGGGACAGGAGGATACCAAGAAATGAAAGAGAGCAAGGCTAAGTGGCCTGAGGGTTTTCTGTAATTAATTCTGTCTTTTCAATATTTTATTTGGTCTCTGATAAATTCAGTTTCAATTTTGTTTACTGATAACACATTGCTGACTTTTTTGAATGCATTAGGGTGTGGCATTTATTTGGTTTTTGTTTTGCATTTTGTGCTTAGGGTTTTTAATGCATTTAAAACAATCAAATGGTTTCTTAATTAAATGTTAGCAATAAACAAAACACCTTACTAGACTTCAAGTAGAAAGCCCTGGATAACCTAGGTACTAAGCAGGAATCCTAGTTACTGCTTCAGAAAATGTGTGCAAAGACTGGAAACTCTTATTTTTCATCTTACAACACTCAATAGTGACATCTTCTGTGAGTAGCAGTCTGAGGCATTTGCTCAGTGTTGACATGAAAGAAAGGACATACCATGTGACTTGCAGACACTCTCAAGATTTCTTTAATAATTGTTTTTTCCATGTTCTGAACAGTCCTTGCAGTCTTGCAGAAGACTAGAGTCTCTTCACTTCATGCCTTTCGGTCTTTCCTTGTTGTGTAATTTCCAAAACAGTTAGGGATAGCTTTGTCCAAATGTCCATGGACAAGAGTGGTGCTTCCATCCTTTCCTCCTAATTGCATGTCTGTTTGGTTGCCAACATTACTGCTGCTCCAACATCCGCTGTCAGAAGCACCTGTCAAGGGTGCTGGAAGGGCTGGCGGCTGGCTTCTCCCTAAGGGACGGAGGGTCTCCATCCTTCCATCAGGGCCTCCCAACCAGAGCCCATCCCACCATCACAGCCAGGAGCAGGGCACCTGGGGGGCACCAGGGACAGACCCAGCCCTGGGCATCAGGCACCGCCCTGGAGACTGGGCAAGGCCACATTGCACTTTCTCTCCATCTTGCCTCTATATCCTGGGGACATCTTGTCCCTCTCCACCATTTCTGGACTGTAACTTCCTTTCTGAACACGATGCCAAGACTGCTGTCTGAATCTCATATCCTCCTCATTATGTGACCTCTGTACTGCAAGCCTTCCTGGCATCACTGGCATTTGTGCTTCACGGAAATCATAGCTAATAATTTTTCTTTCTTGCCATTTCTCTGAATGAGCAACTTGCTCTGCCACCTCTATGGACATCCCTGTTCCCAGCCTTTTCCCATTAAGGCCATGTATTTTTAATAATCCTTGCCTCTGAATTTTTTTAGTCTTATCAAACCTCTCTTCTCTTTCTGTAGCTTATACTCTTTCTCCTACAGCCATCATTCATTTTCTTCACTTTGTCCTTTATGGATGAAATGCCCTTCCTGAAATCACGCCCCAGTCACTCACCAATTTCTCCTGCACAAAAATATTCTTAGTTAAAAGCTGAGCTATGGGCGGCTGGGAGGTTTTTTAGACAGTCAGTAGATGCATTTATTATTTAGTCAAATGCATAAGTTTATGATTTATCACACGATTTATATGGCTGAATCTGTGCAAGACACCTGTCTTTCAGATGCTTGCACATCATAAAACATGAGATGTTTGCTCTTACCTGCAAAGTTTTCCTCATTTTGCTATTTAGTCCTACAGTTTGGCTCAATGATTTACTCTAAAGGGCTACTTTTTATTTAAAGGGCTTCTTTTAATTTAATTGTATTTGGTCTAGTGTCCTTTTTATATTATTGGAAAGAAATACTGAAATGTATTTATTTTATTATATATTTTTTAGATGAGGTGCAGCAGATTTCCCTTTATAAATCCAGTTTTAATTCGATTATAATTTTTGTTGCAATCATGCAGATAATGCATCTGATAAATTTTCTAAAATCTTGTTATCTATATGAGTAAAAGTGCAAGCAGAATACATATCAGTAAGCTAAGTTAAATGTTTACTAAGAGAAGTTACAAATGGACTTTAAAACTTCCTTCAAAGAAGCTCATAATTTCTTTCATGAAAGGTCGATGCTATATAACAGTATCGCTGAACACATATCACATGAATTTACCATGTCTCTAAAATTCCTCTGAAATCCCCTCAATGCATTTCCTTTTTATATCTCTGTGGAATGCATCAAATTGAAGGTATATATAGGAAGTAAAGCTCTGTCTGTATTTTTTTTTTGTTATAATAAATAAAGTGTTTGCTATTCCCATTTACTTCTGAACCTGCAACATGAATTGGCTACTTACACACTGGGAACAGCTGAAGGAAGTTGAGAGAAGAGGCTTGAAAACAAGTGAATATCAGATCTAAATAAAAACCCAACATATTTTAAGTTTTCTTTTTCTAATCCATTAACAACTTTGTAGCCACTTAACTAATTGTATAGTTGCAAAACATATGTCACCTTATATTAGTTTTATGTATTCCCCTGAGTATTTCAACATCTGTACAGAAAATACTATCTTCCATGTATTAGTATTATGTTGTATACCAGTGTCACTGAAAACTTGTCACAAAACTTCTATGGTTTTGTTCCAAATAATTTATTAAAATAATATTGTACCATCAAATGACCCCTATAATGACCTCTGCGTCTTCCCCTATATGGGAAGATGGCCCAATAAATAATAGTTTATGAAAATGTTTGTTGAGAGGAGAAATAATCTAATCATTACATCATGAATACATCATGAACTGATGAATGTAAGGATTTATATAGAAAATATTCTAATACGTTATTATGAGGGCTAAGACTGTAAGTAGAGAAAAATGGAATTGCATTTCTTTTTTCCATTACTTTTTAATGCCTTAATCTACATCACTGCATATAGAAAAAGGTTATACTTCTCAAAACAAGTTAATACTTGTTTGAGGAAATTAGAGATGGTTAAAATTACAAGAATTACTTTAATAGTTATTAAAGGCTCAGCCATGCGAGGTGCAGAGTGCTCTCAAATAACTGTGTGTTCAACAGGAACTGATGTTTTCAGCACTCCTTCAAAACCATCAGAACTGTATAACAATGCAACCCTAACAATATAGTTCTATATACCTGTTTAAAGGAGGAGTCCTTTCTTGTGAACCAACCTTATACTTGATTAAATGTTGGAGAGTTTGAAAGTATTGCACACTGCAATATTCAGTCTTCATTCTTATTGATGCTAGCAAGCACTTGAGAAATATTTAATAAATTTGGTCTTTAAATGTCATATTATTTGGAGACAGTGATCCACCCTACATTTGTTGCTGCCAGTTTATGGCTAGGAACGCAGAGATAATGTCAATTTGAAGGTTTGCTTTGTGATCACACCTTTTAAGTATCATGGTGGTAATTGAAAATATACTCAAAACCAGGGATGGAAATAATCACCCCTGGCAGAATGAGATGGGAGGAGAGGTCAGTTTCTGGACAGAGGACCTGTCCCTTGCAGCAACACTGCAGGGCCACTAAGTTCCAAGAGGTCATTTGGAAAATGGAGGAGTTTCTTTATTGTTTCTCATCTTTAATTGAATCGAGTCACAATACAATCTGCAGAGCGAGAGGTCGGTGCCTACTTCAGATACTCTAACTTCAGCAGATCTTCCATCCTCTGAATCTCTGAAGATAATGTTCAGCTAGCTTAGTTTTAGTTCAAGAAATAAAGTGGAATGGTTTCTCCAGCTAGAGAAAACCTGCAATGGCAAACTATAATTCTGTGACTCTCCACCACTCTCTTGCCAAATGTTACATGCAGCAGCATGTGAAAAACACGTTGGGGAAGACTTTTAAGCTGTATATTCATGCACCCTGAAATGCCTGTAATGGAGACTGGGAGTTGTAACGGAATGTTTCCAAGAATGAAGAGACCAGTGAGAAGCCTGGTCTTCTTCCCACTGAGGCAGTCTGCCAGGAAAGACCTACTGCCGGCAAAATTCGGGCAAAAAGTGTATTCTCAGATAACAACAGCTTTGACTGGGGAGGAAACATGAAGACAACCAGTCAAGTCCTTAATTCCATATTATGTTTTGCTTAACTTTGGCATTAGTGGAGTAGAAAAGTCAGGCCTTCAAAATCTGGCCCAGTGTTCTGCAAACTGCATTGCCTCAAGTTAAATGTATTTTTAGGATTCAAAGCAAAAATGCCATTGCAAAGGTTGAAGTTGGGAGGGGTGAGCTCACACTTTACCACTGCAGTAATTTGGCTGGAGAGTGTTTCACGCTGGGTAAACTGGGGACCAGCTAGCCATATTGCAGCCAGATTCGCAGTGGTAACGGGCTGCTGGAGGGAAAGAACACTGGAAAGTGAACTCAGATCTACAGGGAGATAACTGGATACGTGTGAACAATTTGGGGGATTTTATCAGAGTACTTTCATGTCAAGCTCTTAATTAAATCTGCCAATTTTATTTTTTCCTGTGTGCACTTTTCCTGTTTTCTGTGGTGACTTTCCTTCCCTGTTTCAGTGTCTGTAGTTTATTAATCTGTTTTATTCTGAAATAAGTGAGAAATATTTTCCACCTCCTTTTCCCTAGTGGCTTTTCTAGAGATAGCCCATCTTACCTCTTTTTAAATGCTTTGATTTTTTTAATCTTCCTTATCTGTAGATTTTCTTGTTTTCTCCATACAGACCTTTTTTTTTTCCCTCCATTTTCCCGCTTTGCTACAACATTCTCCCTTTTCTCTGTATTCCTTGCTTCATCCCTAAGAGCTCTTCCTTGCATCTGTCATCTGCTATTCCAGAACTGGATCTCCATCTCTTCTCTCTACTAACAGACTGACTCTGGTGGGAAAGCGATGCTTTCTTTTTTTTGCTAGTAAGACATTGTTCTCATCTCCTGTTGGGTGAAAGGACGAGGCAAACCTCTTTTCCATTCTCTTCCATGAGGGCCTTTTGCCCTATGTGGTCTGGGTGTGGTGAGCTCAGATAGCCTGCTGATGCTTTCATTGCATGGGCCACAGGGAGGGGATGTACCTTTCATTCCCCCCCCTACACAGAGCCCTACCACAGCGTCAAGATGATGAGAATCACTGCAGCAGAGGGATGAAGCCTTAGGGCGGGAGGGGGGAATAAATAATGAATTGTTGTCAACCCTCCCTGCTGCATTAGGCTGCCAGATGATTGCTTATTCCTTGCTCCCACCCACACGCTTCATGCCACCACCAGCATTCTTGGTCCTTTGTGGCTGATGTGTTGGGCTAGTCAACCGATGAGTCAGATCTGCTAACCAGTGCTTTTCCAGCTCCCTATGGCAGGGATAGCTTTGGCGTAAGAGTTTCAGCCAGAATTATCTGCTGCGGGGGGGGGATGTTAACTGATTTATTCAGAAGTCTCCCATTCTGCACATAAAGAGCAGGTTTCCAGGGCTATGCGATTCAGCGCGTCTCGTGCTCTTTGCATATGCTCCAATGCAGGGAGTTTTGAAACTACACACTGTATACCATCTGGTAGTATGGGAGTGTAGAGTTAATGGGAAATTGAAACTTTGAATAGGTCAGGAAATTCAAAGTTTTGTTCTCACAGCAATTAACTACATGTTGGTCTCAGATGGTACTTTAGCTCATTGGGTTAATGTACAAAATGAATCTTGCGCCACAGCCGAGTTCCCGCACCACAGCTGAACTTGGCACAGGGACTGAGTGGGAGGAGAGACGATCACAGCTTCAAAATACCTTTGTGCCTCCTCGATGCTGGGCAGGCCTGGGCCTCTTTAGTGCTTCCCAGGGGTCAGAACACCCTCCGGGACTGGCGCATCCAGTGTCTCACAGCTCATGTCAACTGAGGAACATCTGGGCAGTGGAAAATACATCAGGCATAAGAATGTTCCAGCTGCCCTGTTCCCAGCCTGCCCTGTCCTGCCTTGACTCCATCGACTGCCGGCTGTGTTGCCTCGGCTGGTTAGGCACTCCAGCTCCTTTCTGTGTCCTGCGCGTCAGGCAAAGGCTATGCCATGCTAGGACAGGTTGTATGAACCACCATGTGAAGAACGCTCAGTCACAACAACTTCCAACTATTTTATGCAGCTGTACTATTTGCTTTCCTCTTTAATCTGCCTTCTACTTAGATAGTGCCAGGTATCCTTCAGCAGTCCTGGCCAAGCTAGAACTTCAGCTACGTTGCAGTAACAGAACACTTTTTTTTGAGACACAAACTGGATGGAAAGCACTGGGCCATAGTAGAAAGGGAGCTGAGCATCAAATCTATACAGTATGTCAGGGCAGCAGAAGAGGGTGAGAGTAGAAGCTTTTTTTTTGAGCATGTTTATTATAATATTTGTAACTGAGTTACTCAGAAATCCTTAAAGCTTGATTGTAATTACTGTAATTTCTCACAGTACTTAAACTTATTTCTAATGAAAGAATACCTCTTAGTAGCTATTTAAAGTCAATTTATTTATTAAATAATAATTTATATTACAGTAATCTGAAATGATTTGATTCTGGATTATTAGTTGGAGAGAAAGTGAGCTGGATTACATTTCTCTGGATAATTTTCAAATTAAGTAAACTTCACAAAGGAATAAAAAAATAAAGGCAGAATTGCAGCTAATCTAAATTACTGTTTGCATGTTCTCTTATATACATAGATGGTGTACAGATCTTTGACTGTCAGGTGCAAGTTTTTAGAGCTGTGGAGGAAATGAGGAAAGCCTGCAGTAATTATTGGGAAATTGGCATATCAGAGCTTATTGTTTATCCTGATTTCACTATACTACATTAATGACCAATTCTTTCCCTAGAACTGCAGATCCAGTGACATTGGGCACATGTAATAGATGCTTTCTTGCACATCCTTTGAAAATGCAGCAATCGACCACAACTGTCTTTGAGTAGAAGAGGTCATATTCTTGAAAAAAAAAGAATGAAAAATATTTTAGTTTCATATAACAAGGGACTTAAAAAGGACTTTCAGTAAGGCAAGACGTTTTAGGTACCAGCTCTGTGGTCAGACTGCCGTACAGAACAGAGCCAAGCAGCAAGTAGTCCAGCAGCTGTTTGCCCTGAAATACCCATATGTAAACTCATTCCTGCTGTTACCAATGATTTTTTCACCAGCTGCCTCCAGAAGAACAGTATAATTATTTTTGTAAAGGTGAAGTAGCACAACAGTATTCTCATGTATCTCTTTGCTTAACTAGAAAGAACTAATTGCCATGTTAATTAAATACTTGCATTAGTATCCAATGCTCTTTGACTTTAGATTAACTTCTTGTGGTTTAGCTGAATTTCATAAAGAAGGACAAAGTCACATCATTTTGTTTAGGCAAGAGTTGACCTTGCATATTTTTCGTTTCCATGGGAAGTTGTTGTGGTGGGCAGAGTGGGCACAAATCAGTAACGTAAGACTCAGGGCAATGTTTTTGGAAGTTTCAGAAACTTCTGAAATTAGGGCCTATTTTCAGAAGTGCCTGCAGCCTTGTCTGCAATGCTTCTATTACCCTCGAGGTCACTCTGGAGGCTGCCAACAACCCTCCCTTTATAGATCAGCATCTCTGTCTCATCACCTCCACCAGCACTTTTTCTGAGCTGAGAAGCTGTGCTGATGCTCAGCCCGCCTCACTGTCTTGGCTGCCTATCCACAATGTGAGCGCGACAAGCTCTGACAGCGAGATCCACCAGCAGTAGCCTCATGGTCCCCCATCCAGTTTCCAGCCTAATTCCCCTCCATAAATATGGGCAAGACCTGAAGCAGAGTCGAGGCTGATTTTGGGGCATCATTAGTTTCATACCAAAGCTAGACCTTGAGGTCACCTCTTGTGTAAAGGTTAAACTGCAGTGCAGATGGGAGGGGACCTCTCCCACTTCTTTAGCTGGATGAAGATACACATCAAGGTCAAGCCTGAATATTGCTTTGGATGAAGCCAAGGGCACTTCACAACCTGTGGATGCCTCCCCAGAGTCCCTGAAGCTGTTTGTAGCATGTGTGGGCACACCTGAACAAACTTTTACCTGGCCAGCATGGCTAATAATAGCAGTGAACTTGTGGGACAGTAATCTTGTGAACGAGTCATCTCAGCCCACACTGTGAGTCCTCAATGGTTTTAATGCTGTGCCCTCATTGCTATTGTTACTTAAGCTGGATTATAAAGCTGGTTTGGGCAAGCCTGTTTGTGCTGCCTTTAAATGAAATGTGTTTGTATACTAATCCTCATAAAATGTCCATGAGCAATACATCCAACTTAATTTTTTAAAGTGTAGGCTCTAAAGTAATTTAGCAGCTTTTGAAAACTTTATTTCAGGTAATTAGTGCAAATAATTCATGATGGAACAACAACGGTTGCATTTGTAGCACTAACTGCTTGTGAAAATAGGCCAACCCCCCCCTTCATTTACTAGACTTTACTTACCATAAGAGGAAAAATATTTTTAATATTTTCTTCAAATTCCTACCTGCCCCTCATCACCCAAAGGCCATTCCAGCTACCACCTACAAGGCACATCCATACAGAAGATCAGTGTGTTGGTCATTTGTGCAACACTGTCAGCTAAAATACAAAACAAGTTTTTCTGTCCTAGAAACAAGCTCTAACTAGTACTTGTTGTATTTCCATAGTATGTCTTCAGAATAAATTTTTGATAGTAGGCCCATTTCCTGATCTTCCATATCTGTATCGGTGTTTCTAACACTGCAACAGGACAGTGTTTAATTCAGGGCAATTGTATCTGTTGCTTATTGAATCTAATGTTTATTTGATTCTTTACCATGTCTTTTAAATATCTTAATTAGCATAATTCACAGTAGCACATGGTTGGCAGACACGGACCTTTAAAAAAGAAATGGACTGAATAAATATTTGCAAAGTTTCCAGTATAGTTTAAAAGAATTGTAGAGCTATTTATCATAACTTTTAATTTAATTCTGCTCAGGCAAAATGGCCCCATCCAAATAAAACTCCAAGCTATACATTTCTTCACTGCTCCAACTGAAATAAAATCCTCCCATGGCACATTTTTGGGAAGCCCGTGAGATAATGTGTGTGTACCTTCTGTCTGCGTGGGTTGAAAGGATGGGCTGCCTCTTTAAAAGGCTTCCGTGAACCTGTATTGTTATACTAAGCTCTGGTAGGCGAGGGGTTGCGTGACTGCAGCAGACTCATTTGTGACCTCAGAAAAGTGGTTATGAAAGTGATCTCTTGATCAGAGGAATAGAGCTCTGCTGCTGCCAGACCAGCAAGGCAGAAATGAGCCTCCTCCCTGCAAGTCTGCCCCGGCAGGAGAAAAAATGTTCCTCTTCTGGATGCAGCCTTCATAGCCAGTCTGTAATGATTCCTCGGAAAAATACTCGGCTTAAAAAAAAGTAGGGTTTAGAGTATACATTTTGTCCAGTGGAATTTCATGTTTTTTAAGGATTTACTATTGCTTTTTGCAGTTTGCAATGTTCATTTTGTGCTTTAAACCTATTCATATTTTCTTTAGCATAGTGCTAGTCAGTTTTGTTTCAATGGCTATTGGACTGACTCTGGCAGCATGTCGCAGTGTGTATTCAATGAAGATCATATTACAACTGATGAAGAAACAATATAAAACGATGCTTAAGTACACATAATGAGTGTAAACCAGATCTGATAAGTCAGTAGGTAAGAAATTTTTGTCCAGAAGACAGAGTAAGAAGCACTAGAACTAATTTATATATTGTAATTCTCTTGATGCATATTATTTTAACCTAGTATTGATCACTTGGTGAAAGCTGTAATTAACTATAATAGCCTTGAAAGTTGAGGCCACAATCCCATATGTTAAATGAGTGGGAGACAAGTTTCCTGTCCTTATCCCATCAGGAATACTCGTTATTTCTTTGGTGGCTTGCGGTGCATCAAGGTAGCAGGCACCTTCACAGGAGTCAGACTTGTCTGTTCAAGTCAATGACACAAACACAGAAGAGTTGAAACTGGAGAAAAGGTGATATTTGATTAGCTAGAACTCTGCCTCTGAAATACAGAGCATTGCTTAGTTGTTCCTTGTCTTCACATGAGACAAATCTGGTAAGAACTCTGTGGCTGCCTTTTAATTTTGTCACTACATCTACTTAGTTTCTGTTTTCAAAAATTGAAATGAAAATCAAAGCCAGACCACAATTTACATTCTTAGGGCTTTCAGATATTACCCTTCCTGCCTTTTTTAAAGTTAGTATTTTTAATTACGCTTAGAAATTTTGAAGGTCCTAATTCTCATCATTGACTGTGGCATTTTTTAAAAATTGAATTTCTCTAGTGCTAAGAAAAAGGGAATGTGTAAACTCACTCCTGGCCTGCTTAGGGTCTTTAGTCTCTGATTTGGCTCTTTTTCATGGAACCCGTCTGTGAAAAAAAGGCAAAGCAAAAGAGTTGTTGAGGAAGTGGATAATGAAGATTCTTGCAGTAATTGAATGCACCACATGTGTGCACTTTCTGATTCTGCAGAAGGTTCCTGTTCTGCAAAGCAATTTATTTTTGAAAAAAACATAATGTTTTCTCTGCAGGCCCTCTGAGTTACAAGGGATTCCAGTTGGGAGCAAGGTCCATGTTTGGATAGTTTTCTCAGAAGCAGTCTTTAAATGCATCAATAAAAAATAAATGTGTATGAACACACATTAAACGTACCCAGGAATAGTAACATTTTCAATTTACGGTTCTGGTAGTTCACTTTTTGATTTCAGTTGTTGGCTTGTACATCATTCTGAGCTTTTAGGTAAGATTTTCACGTTACTAGTTTTTTTTAACATTCTAAAAAGTTCTGGAATATAGTTCAGTGTTTTACAATTATCCTGAGAATTGACTCTGATTTTTTATTTTTTAATTTTTAGATTCTGTTCCTGATGTTTCATTGTCCTGTATCTTGTCTCAGCACATTCTTTTAGTTCCTAAAGTAGAAAAGCCAAAGCTCAAGGACTTCTTCTCGGGCATATTTTTCCACAGCTCGTGAGGTTCATTTAACCTCTCAAGGCAGCTCTTCATACGGTCAATCTCATTATGGCAGTCTCCACAGATAGCAGAGCATACCAGAGCGAAGCAGCTCTGCCTCAGAAAGGGAGTGCTGGGTTTCCATGGGGTGTGTGTGTTTCTCAGTGATCGTGCAGCAGCGTGCTGTGGTATCCATCTGACTCAGCGGTGGAGATTCTTGCATTTGCCCTATCAAGTGTGTTTGCGTATTTGAAGTACCCTGGAAAGCAAATGTGTCCGTGTCTTTGCCTTTAACATAGGATACAGCATGGCTGCTCTATAAAGCAGATATTAAGGAATTGCTCTTAACGATATTTCTGACTCTGAAGCTGATGAAGCCAGATTTGGTTTTCTGGGTAACATATGCACATCCTGTGCGCTAAGGTCTCAGCGTGAATATTTTAGATGCAATGTTTATTTCATCTTAAAGGTTTCCTTTATCCTCTCCAGATTGTGTGCTTTGGCTATTTTTAAACAGTCTCTTGGGTGATATACTGGCCTACTGACACATGCTCTTTCAACTCTCTTCTAAGAGATACTGACTTAAATTCCCTCTTGGAGCTAGCAGGTATGAATTTAGCCTGTGACTTTCCATACAGAGTGGTGCAAATGAAATTATAAAGGGAATTGAAAATTGAAATTGAGGAGTGGAAGCTCAGGAGACAGTCTGTTTGAAAAACAGGCCCAGAGAAGAGCTTGTCAAATCCAAAAAGGATGATGTAAATCTCACGTAAGTCAGTCACCAGGTTGATTTAATCAGGAAGGGGAAGAGATGCTTTCTCGTACACTTTCCTAGTTGCGTTTATTTTCACACTTGGTCTTTGATTTGATTTCATTCTTCACTAAATGTTCTAAACTGTAGATCTAAATTGCAGAGGGTAAAATTGTGCACATCTCCTGCAGCCAGTAAAGACCAAAAATGTTCTGATATTCTCAAGATAAATCTGTTATCAGGACTTCATTACATTTCTTCTGCAAGATGTGATTGTTGCAGTCTCCTTTTTTAAAGTGGGGAAGACTCCAGTAGACTGTAGTTGCTTACTTATGAACACACATAGCTTTTCTCTTAGCTCTCTTCAGTAAAAATTAATTTTGGTCTCATTATTTGGGTTTCTGAAAATTATATCAGACACAAATTCATTTCAATAGGCCAGTTATCATTTATCATGAAAGAAAATAATTTTTTTTTTTGAATGCAATGATTAGTCACAAGCGGGTCTTTCATCATATGCTTAAATTTAGTCACACACAGGCTTTCTCATAAGGTTCTGATTTTTCTTATTGTCGCTTCTGTGATAGACTTTGTTTCATATCGCAGATGCTGCTCTTGTTCATCTGTTGTTTATTTTCTGTCTGCAACAAATTTGTGGACAAGGTGATAGCATTGCAGTGAGAATATAACAACGTAAGAAATACACTACTGTGTCACACCAGTGCTTCATCTACTCTGATATTCTCATCTCCAAAATTGCTGTCTTTCATGTACTTGTACTGATGTTGCTGAGCACTTCATGGTCCTCATATTGTGGGGATGGGTGAAGAGCAGTTCTGCATTCAGTTCATCTATTGCCGTTACAATTCTGTAAACCTCCGTTTGATCTCCCCTCATCTTTCTTTCCTCAATAAACAGTCACAGCCATTTTAGCCTCTGTTAAAAGGGTAGCTGCCTCTGCTGTGGACCTCAATGTCCATTGTTGGATTATTTTCACTGAGAGAATCAAAACGGTGAAAAAAATGGCCTTGGAACACTTGAAATAGTATGAGCCATATCAAAAGTAGGCTGCATTTTTGGATCATAGAGAGAAAAGTGCTGGGAATTCAGAGGATGTGGAGAACGTAAATTTTATTTTTCCCTGTACAGATTTTTTAAAAATATCTGGAAAAGGGAAAAGATGAGCAGCTGTCACAAAGGACACTTAGAAGAACTGGGAAACTCTGCAAATTGTTTTGATAGTCCATCTTCTCTACTGATCCTAGAATCAGTGTGTCCTGATGTGCTATTCCTCTGAATATGTATGTATGTCCTGATTGGTAAGATTTGCTGAGGTCCCACTCAGGCAATCAGGATGTGGTCGGTCAGAACACACTCCAGTACACTTAAGGCTAATGTGGATTAGTTTGGTGAAGTCTGAATCCCTCTGCATAGACTTAACTTAAAGTCTTTCAGAGTTTAGTGTAGAGGAAAGTGGAAACCAGAGTAAAACACACGTAAAACTCCATCGATTGTACATTCTGAGGTCCTTAACTCTGGAACTAACCAATTTTAGGCAAATTTTCTAACTACAAAATAGTTCTCTTATTTTTTTTTTTTTTACACTAAACATGCTGTAGATCTTGGTTCTGATTAATGGACACGTAACTTAGGAGCTCATGACTTAAGGAGCAGGGAACTTGTTGGAGTCATCTTAATTTTTATGAGGGATGTGGGTATTGATTTGAAAGGGGACAAAGTGGTTTGCAGATTTCTGACTCAGGGTTGCTGGCACTCAGGCTAGACTTGCGATCCATTTTGTAATTTGACAGAATAACCCATTTGTATTTACCTTCTATGGATTTATTCAAAAGGGTGTCCAAGCAAATACACACTCAGACAAACTAATATATTACAGCTTAAATAAACTAAGAATGGAATGATGCAGGAATAAAATTGAGGCCCCAGGACTGAACCTGTAGATCAATATGTTCCCATCATCAAATCATCTTAATTAAAGTAGTAGGTAATCAAATGCAATTATGAAGATTAAATGGAAGACAATTACTTGGAATAAGTCTTATAGCTTGGGGTGATTTAGGAGGACTGTATGTCTTTGGCAGTCTTATAGCCAATATAGTCTACCGGACCAACTGATAAATATTTACTCACAGTGATGCAAACAGATCTCTAAAATATCTTCTTTGCCAATGCGCAACGTGGAGTTGTCTGTTAGGGAGATCATCTGTTGAGTCATATGAAGAGAAAAAGGTTGCAACAGTAAGTTTCAGAGAGGATGTGCTTTCTAGACAAGTTCTTTTGAATCTCTTGCTTGTATAGTCAGTACACAATTTGGTTTCATACAGAGGCACAGCTTTTGTTCAGATCTGTGATGCCTCAGAAGTTATGGGATAAGGGAGGTGTTACAGTCCAAGACTACATAGAAAATGTGACAGATGAGTGTGTTTTCTTGTGAGATGGCTGTGTGAGATACAGATAGAAAAAAAAACCATCAAAAAACATTATAAGAATAGTTAATAACTTAATTCACACATTCTCCATATAGACACACTTTTCATGACAGCCACTTAACCATTCTCAGCATTTCTTAAATTATTCTGCACATTTTACAGACCATGAATTGTGGAAGAAGGAAGTGTCCATCCAGAACATATCCTAATGCACATTCACCTAAATTCGTAAGCAGCTTTTACATTACAAAATGAATCCCGTTTGTAATTAAACAATGAAAGTTTCCCTGGAGGGAATGTGAAATGTCCGTTACTGGAGATACTCAGCAAAAACCCTGAGCAACCTGCCTGTCTGAAGTTAGCTCTGCTTGATCTTGTTGGGGTAGACCAGATACCCTGATTTTGTCACCACCCTAAGAATTCGTTGGTTTGTGTTTCTTCTCTTTCACCTACACCCTGACTCTGATGCTGCCTTTTTGCTGGACTCCCCGGTACCACCTGCCCTGGTGTCACACAAATTCTGTCCCAAAGACTTGATCTGTCCATCATGACCTCTTACCCTGAACTGATTCCCTTCCTGACACAACCTTGCTCAACCGTTAGGCCAGAAGGGGGAGGATAGGACTGACAGATTTTAGAGGCAGCATGAGGAAGAGGAGGGATTTATCCTGGGAACTGGAGGACAGCATATCAGGAGATGCGCAAGGCAAGAGGCTCACTCTTCTTCCTTTTTTGCCTGCTGGAAACCCTCTCTGAGATGTCATCCTTGATATCATGTCTGATCACCACTAAATCTTCTAATGAGCCAGATCTCTCATGGCTGATGTAGAAAATCTACAGGAATGTGAGCTTTCTCCCTCTTCTCTGCTTTTCTGTAGAAATACTTTCCGTGTGTATTCTTACCCACACAGAACAAGCAGTGGCAGCTGGATCTCTGTTTCAGAAAGTTTCTCTAGTCTGCAATGACTTCTGAAAACACAAAACCATCCAGTGGAATACAGCGAAACCAACTGTTCTGATGATTTCTCCAGCAGCATTTTTTTACTGTTTGCAGAAGGATTTGACTTCAGGGAAGCACTCCTCACCTCTCACACTGAGGGTTTTCTCCCCTCTCTCTGCTGCATGAGAATTCTTCTCTGACCCTTTCCTTTAAGCCCCTTTGCTTTTTTTAGGTGACTTCCAGATATCTGATACAGTATATAATGAGGAATTAGGTTCCATTACACGAAGGCTTAACCTTCTCAAAAAGCATTCAGCGCTTGCCAGGAGTCATCAATATTTAACAGCTGTTGTTATTATGAAATACTTCATAGGGTAATGCAGCTCGTCTGCTCGCACGCAAGGGCTTGAACGGGCGCCAGGCCCCTGTCAGAGCCGCCCAGAGATTGACAGGCGGCGAGGGTTGCGTGACAGCGGGGCTGGGGTTAGTCAGCAGTCTGCCTCCTCCGCAGCAGGGACTTCTCCTCCCCCTCACCTCCCCTTCAAAAGGGCTCCTCCGGACCCAGGGGGGGGCATGGACTGGGGTCTCAGGGGGGCGAGGTGGCCCCACCAGCTCCGCGCAAAGGCTGTGGGGAGAGGCCGGCTGCCGGGTGGTGGCATCTCTTTGATGCCGCTCTCGTGCGGGGGAAAATGGATGAGGCTCGCTGGGAAAGGGGAAAAGCGGTTCTGAGAGAAAGAGGGGACAGGATCTGGAAAGAAAACAGTTTGGTTTGTACCTTAAATAAATGTCATGCTGTACTTGAGAAACTTCAAAGGGCAGTCAGATTTCAAAGCATC
Source organism: Ceryle rudis (assembly GCA_033439905.1). Taxonomy (NCBI): domain Eukaryota; kingdom Metazoa; phylum Chordata; class Aves; order Coraciiformes; family Cerylidae; genus Ceryle; species Ceryle rudis. Next base: position 64,527 of record JAAGNO010003159.1, on the reverse strand, counting down.
TCTTAAAAAGAAGCAGACTGAGAAAACCGCTAAGTTGGGAAGAAAACTTTGTATTATTGCTAGCATCATTTCATCTGGTGTGCCGGTAGCCTCCGCAACAGGACAGCTTTTATTCTGAGAGTGCGTTTTGGTGCTGATTTCCTTCCCAAAGCATTTGTGCAACCTGTATGTTGTGGCATGTCAGAGTGCAAACATCCCTTTCATGTTGATCAGCAGTTTATAACAACCCTTCTTTACGTTGCATATTGTTTAATTTCTATGTGCATCTAATGAGCCCTGTCCTTGTCACTCGGTGTTCTCTGTAATGCAGCAAAGAGGAAACAGACCATTTCAGTCTATGGATGTAGGTTTGTTAAGCAGTATTGCTCATACTGAGTGTTTCCTAGTTGTTTTGTTTTGTTAGCATTCAGGGTGACTCGCATAGCTGATTCTTCCTGCAGCTAGAAGATCCAGGAAGAAAACCCCTGTTTTCATTTCCTTTCAGTTAACAGTTACCAAAAGTACGACTTGCATGCATAAAGCAGTATCTCTGAACCTGCAAGCCAGATTTGGGTATTTTCATCTGCCCATTTTAAAAAACTATTTATCCCCTGGGCATCACGGAAGAGAAATGGTCTCACAGGTACTACGCGTAGAAACACTTGCAACTGATAATGCCTACATCATACAGAGTCTGAAGAAGATGGTACTGTCCACTTCTTACACCTCAAATGAACCCAGGCAAGGTGTTCAGATAAGAAACAGCATCCCTTAACTGCTCATTTCTCACCTGTGATGTTGCTTGACACAGGTATCCCCTGAGCACTGAGCAGTGCAAAGCCCCTGGGGTGGCTGGGGTACGCTTTGACCACGCATTAGTTTGTTACAGAGGTTAGCTTAGCAGGTAATTTTGCTCATGCTTTTCTGAAGAAAGAAGGTTGTGCTTGTGTGGGAAGACATACAGAAACACTTTGGAGAATGTAATTCCATGGATTTAAAAAGTACGGGTTTATAAGAGTCCTGAAATTTCCATCCCTCTGAGCTAAAGAGTGTTCTGCAATGAATAAATGTTCTGTTATTTCTGGGGGAAAGGGAACGGCTGATTTCATAATGCTTCTATAGACTTTAAAGCGTCAGGCAGCTTTTCTCTTCTTTACAATATTCCAGATTTGGTTTTCAAGCCAAGGGGTTTGTGAATGCAGATAGCAATGCTCGTATCAGAACTGAACGCTTGGAAGAGATCTCAGGATTCTACAGTGTGTCGGGCAGAGAGAATGCAGCTGTGAAAGGCTCAGTGGCACTGTCTGAGACATCCCCATACTCTTTCAAACTTACCATCCCTTTTGTGGACTTTTTTTTTAATTAACTGTCAAATCTAACTCTACTTTTTTGTTTGTTTGTTTGTTTCTGCTCCTTTCATCACTTTCAGATCAGAAATTGGAACAATGTCCTCATATCTTTGACCATTCCTTCAGTAAATGACATTGCCTGTTTTTCTTCATTTTTTTTCTGCCTCCTCTTCCTTCTCCTAGCCCTCTTTTCCTCTGTCCCATATATTTCCACAGTGTTTCCCTTCTGTAGGACACAGTGTTTCCAAACTTGTGGGCTTTTAATGTTGCCTGGGATTGCACCATGCTCACTAGATCGCATGACCTTTCAAAACTGTCACCCCTGGTACACGTATATCTTGTATTTATCACCCTATGGTATCAATATGCTCATTCATCTTCTTTGGCAGAACAGCTCCATCTTCTGTTTTATTCATGTTCTGGAAGTGCAGGCTAGATAAGTTGTGGTCTGAAAAAGGCCTGATGTTTCTACTTCTCATATCTTCAGTTTGCCAGTTTTGAACCTAGTAGGTGAGTACTCTACCCTGAATTGCTGATATCTAGTCTAAAGAGTTGCCTCTCCCATAGAAGGTAATCCAAGGCTCCATAACATGAAAATTTATTTATTTTTTTTTTACAGCCAGCAGCATTCATCAGACTGCCTGCCTGCAATATCAGGTTTTTTTCTTGCTCCATTCTTGATGTATGGGAACTCCAACAGCCAGTTTTTCCCTCAGGTCACTGAGTCATCCTTTGCTGTTTGTTATTTTTCATCTTTCCACAGTTTGCTCCTCCCTGCCTACTAGAGACAGTACTCCTGAGTTTTCCAGTTTTTCATTTGTTTTCATCATCATAGGCTTCACCCTTGCTCCAGAGGGCCACCATTTTATGTAATGTCTAAGCATGATCACAGCTGTCCTGGCAGCAGGGCTTTTGCTATCAAGCGACCCATCATAACCAATACTTTCTTTCCTCCAGTTCTTCCTCTTGATTCTTGGTGCTGACAGGGGTATTGTTAGGCTGCCCTGTTCTTTTTTCTCTATTTTTCTGCCTAGTCAGATAATATGTTGCAGTTTTTCCTCCTCACCCTGTCATGTCTTGATTTTCCTCCGCCTCATTCATTTTGGGGATCTCCATGGTTTTCTTCCTGTCTCGCTCTGCTTTCTCCAGGTGACAAGCTATCACCACCCGTAGTATCTGTGCTGAGCTGTCAGTGCAGTATCAGCCAAGCCTTGGCTGGATTGAGTATTTCCAGTGCAGGGAGGCAGAACAAGAGTCAACAGTGAGCAAGGGCTCCACTGCCTTGGGTGCGAGGAGCAAACACTCCTGTCAGTGATGAGCTCTTGCTTCTTGGTGTGATTTGTCTTTGATGATGTAGTGGGTCTCCTTGCAATCCACGACAGCGAGTAGGGTGTGTTATGAAATGGATGTGTGTGGCCTAACATACGGGTAACTCCATCTGGTAAAATAACATTAAAATACTTTCCATTTGGACATGGAATTTATAGTAGCCAGATGAGCTGCAGAGCAAACATCTCTTGTGCTTCTGCTGCTGTGTTTGTGTGAGCCTGAAGGCTAACAAACAGGCAGGGAGCTCTGGCCCGCTCAGTTGCATAAAATAATAGTTTCCACTAATGTTGAAGCTTGAACTGGTGGAATTTTCATGACGCCAAAAGAGCGCATCAGAATAAGAAACCTCTCACCTTTCCCTGTCTGTCCTTTAACCTGCACAAATACTACAAACCACCATGTCAGTGATTACAAAAACATCTTTTCTGAGGGGAGAAGCTCTGGAAGCGGCTGTTGAAATTGGGGCTGAGCTTTTAAAAATTGTGGTCATGAGTGTCCATATGTCTGTTCTTATGGACAGACATAGCAGCAGGCTTGGCTGATCAGGGGGAAAAAAAAGCAACCTTTTCCAATTAGTTCAAACAACATAAAAAAAAGAAAATGTGGGTTGAAGAATCTGTACATCGCTTTCATAGCAGCCTAGCTTACACTTCTGAAAACACAGAACTGTTTTGGCTGGAAAATGTGGGTAGGGATCTGTTTTAGGCAGCTTGGGATTTTCTTGATGTGTTTTCCCATGCCCAGGGGAGGGATTTATTACATCTAATTATACACTTGAGATGATTGCTTTGGGGTAATGACCAACATTATCACTGGCGGCAAATATTTACAATGTAAGCTAAAAAACATCACAAATATTCAATCACTGTGGTTCTGCGTTGCCATCATCTGTTGTAAAATGCTGATGTGTTGCAACAGTCCCTCACTAGGCTATTAAATTGATAAGGGGCTTTTGCACAGCCCTTTGGGTAGGGAGTGACTCCTTTTGGGTCATATCTTCAGTCATTTGCAACAAATATTATTCAAGACCTTTTTCTTATTTTAGCATCTTACTAAAATTTTAAACCATGACTTTTAGCAATAAACTTGGGAACGTTAGTGGCTTGCTGGCTGGCTGTTCTTACTCTGATTTGGTATAAACTACTGTCCATCTCAACCCTTCTGTTTTTGGATTGTTAACCATCTCTGGCTGTGGCTGTTCCAGCTCTCCTTTAGCTGGAAGGGAGAATGAGTATCAAATGTCCCAGCTAATCTCACTGGTATGCTCTCCTCTCTCATTCTCTCCGTGGAAAGGAGAACAAACAGCAAACTGAATCTCCATTTGCTCCTGGGATATTTGTATGACCCATCTGTGGAATGGGGCAGTAGGAGTGAAGCTCACTCCTTTATATTTACTGACCAAATGATAGAATAATAACATCATAGAATGCTTTGGGTTGGAAGGGAACTTAAAGATCATTTAGTTCCAACCTTCCTGCCATGGGCAGAGACACATCCCGCTAGAACAGGTTGCTCAAAGCCCCATCCAGCCTGGTCTTGAACACTTAAAGGGATGAAGCATCCACAATATCTCTGTGCAATCTGCTCCAGTGTCTCACCACCCTCATGGTGAAGAACTTCTTCCTTATATTTAATCTAAAACTACCCTCTTTCAGTTTAAAACCAGTACCCCTTGTCCTATCACTACAGGTCCTTGTAAAAAGTCCCTCTCCATCTTTTCTGTAGGCCCACTTTAGGTAATGGAAGACTGCTATAAGGTCTCCCTGGGGCCTTCCCTTCTGCAGGCTGAACAACCCCAACTCTCTCAGCCTGTTTTCATAGGAGAGTTGTTCTAGCCCCATGATCATCTTCATGACCTTCACCTCGACCTGCTCCAACAGGCCCATGTCCTTCTTTTTCTGGGGGCCCCAGGGCTGGACACAATAATTGGGTGGAGTCTCATGAGAGCAGGGTAGAGCGAGACGATCACCTCCCTTGACCTGCTGGTAACTCTTCTTCTGAAGCAGCCCAGGATACAGTTGGCTTTCTGATCTGGAAGCACACATTACCAAGGCATGTTGAGCTTCTCATCAACCACCACCCACAAGTCCTTCTCCACAGGGCTGCTTTCAATCCACTCGTTACCCAGCCTGTATTTGTGCTTGGGATTGCTTTGACCCAGGTTCAGGACCTTGTACTTGGTCTTGTTGAACTTCATGGGGTTGGCACAGGTCCACCTCTCAATCCTGTCAAGGTCCCTCTGGATGGCATCTCTTCCCTCCTACATGTTGACTGCACCGTAGAGCTTTGTGTCGTTGACAAACTTGCTGAAGGTGCCCTCAGTCTCACTGTCCTCGTCACTGACAAAGATGTTAAACAGTGCCAGTTGCCATACTGACCTCTGAAGAATGGCGCTTGTTGATAAATGATAAAGACAGGTTCCTGCCATACTCCCTAGATGATGCAGAAGCCCAATGTATCAAGTGATGTCAGCCTTCTCAGAAATTCTTTGATTGTTCCCAGAAATGGGGTTGTATTTCAGGGATTTTTTTCTGTGGGATATACAGATATGAATACTTCCATCTGAGTATTCAAAGATATTTCAGATCAAGCAATGATAACCCATGTGTGGGAAGAGCACTCACCAGTTTTGACTCCCATGAAGGTTTATTACTGTTAGGAAAAATATATACAATTTTAATCTATAGTGAGAGATTTTAATGAATTTCATGTAATAAATGACCTGCTATAAACAAACTTTAAACCTATATTTAAAAATGAAACTATTTAAGAACATTCTCTTAAATCTTACAGTCATACTCAGACTCATAGAAGTGAATAGGGTGTAGTGAGACTGAAAATAATCTGGTGCCAAGACGGTCCGTACTGCAAATGAGAAACTTATTTGAGTCTCTTGTCTTCTGAGTGATACAGGCATTTCTTTATATTGTCATAATACATATTTTTATAAACAAAACAACTTGCTAACTTTCTTTTGTTTCTTTCCTGTGGGTTTTGGTTGTTGCTTTATGCGGAGTACACTAATGGAAAAAATATGTTCAATAAAAAATGTGATAGATATTTCATATAAAAAACATCTGGACTACCAAATATGTATCTATCTCCCTCATAGAAAAAGAAAGTTGTCAGTAACTGAGATCTAGACCACAAAGACAATAACCCCCGATTAAATCAATACATGTTAAACCTAAGTAAGAATTTTAGTCTAGTGGCCCTAATAATTTTGATTTCTAAATTGATAATAACTCTTTCCAACAGCTATTCAAGAAAAGCACTTTAAGAAGCAAGGTGGCCAAACAATAAAGGAAGACAATATATCTAACAAGACTGCTGTACAAGAAGGTGGACTTCTACTAGAAGTGAGTGAAAAAATGCTGTCTTTTCTCGTTCTAATTTGTTTAATTTGATGATATATTTGGGTTAATGCTTTGTGGCAACTTTGAACAAATGATCAGTCTTGGTGCAAGTCTTTCAAGGATCAATCACACTTGTGAGTGGCAGTCGTGGTAGTCCCAGTTAGTTTCTGATTGGGCAATTGCACCTTGCACCCTTACACCCTTTAAAAATACCAGTGAACTCCAATGGGCCTGTGAACTGGTGTTCACAGTCCTTTTTCACTTGGGGTGATAACAGAGGTTTATTTTACTTGCCCCATATTTTGAGGGTGCCAACAGAAGCTTGCCTGGTTGGTGATCTGAGATTATTCTGGGCTATTTTAATTTACCCTACTTCCTCAACTCTGTGCTCTGGGGGAAGCCCTGTATGCACAAGTTATCCTTCTAGGTATTTTTATCCTCTTTAGGATGACTTTTTATTGGCAGAGCAGAATAAAGGGGCCATATTGTTACGGAGAAATGAATCCATTAATCTGAAGGAAGAATTAATACTGCTGTGAACTACTGAACCAGCTAGAGCGCAGTGGTCCGCCCCAGATACATCTACATTTCAAACACATGATGTAATAATGCCTTTTATACACTGAGGTCTTTGGAAATTCCTACGTGATTAAGACTACTTATGTATAGCTGTTTTGGATAGGATACTATTCATGGTATAAAAATTGTGTTTTAATGACAGCTCTAAGATACATATAAATGTGAATCAAATAGTAGCCTCCAGCAAATAAATGTTGTATACTATTACAATAATAAAAAAATAATTATCATGGGTTTCAGTATCATAAATCGTTCAAGAGTATGGAACAGAAACTGGCACCCTGCTTTTCTTCCTCTTCATACTTCAGAAGTTTTAAGTTTTGTATTCCAAAGCAAGTAATGCAGAGGTATCTGGTTAGTTAGTGCTAGTGCCGAACTGAGCTGTTTAGCTCTCAGGTATTATTTGCAATCATTTCCATTCTCAATGAATAGGGAGTACAATAAGTTATAAATATGGTGAGTATAGAATTTTTTAATGAGGTTCTCCTATCTTTAGTCTATGTTTTTGTTGGGTGTATATCACCTGCCCCTAAATTATAATCATTAAGGCTCTTCAAATGGTAGCCCCAATGCAATGGGCGTATGGAGAGAACACTGATATGTAATTTCAGGTAGGTTACAAGAGACGACTGTTACTGAATATGCTAATGGTCTGCTTACTACAGAGTATATATGAGTCACATTCCTTTTGAATATATGGGAGGTATTTTATCCTGTATCACACTTAATGTGGATCATTATCTGCATGATTAAGTGCATGTTATTATGAATGTATTTGCCAGGCTTCATTTATGGGCATTTCTGGGTGTGAATTTTCCTTAGGGCATGCTGGGAATGTTCCCTGGGGACTGAGTTTGGCTTGGATGCTCATTCATTGTCCATGACATGTGAAGAAAAGTGTTTTTCTTTGTTGTTCAAGCAAATGCGCCATGTTGGCTATTAGGGACTGTGGGATTTTAACTAAACAAACAGTTGCATTTGTGATTCCTTCCAAGGAGAAGCAAACAGTCTTGCTGGTGGTTGCTGTGCTTTGTATATTGACTCGTGAATCTGGCCACTTTATTTGCTCTCAGAAGATATTTTTCAACAGTCAGAAGCCACTTTCCTTCTCATGACACCGCCTTGCACTGTGCAACTTCTCCTAGATGCTTTATATAATACAAACCAGAATAATCTGAATCACCAAAATACGTATGAATAGTACTGTCTCTGAGTGCAATGTTAATGGAAAACCAGGGATAACTGCTTGGGTTTTTCTCCTAATGGGTATGATCAGTGTGCTCTGTGTATAGATACAAATACAGAATAACAAATTTAATTACTGGTAAGTAACGTATCTGTGACTCTTGAGTCACAGAACAATGCTGTGCTTCCCCTTTGAGTTTGAAAGAAAACAATGGAATTAGGCTGTCTTCAAAGTATGCTTAAAATGTTTTTTATTTCTAAAGGGCTCTGCCACAACATGTGTTTTTTATTTAAGATTTTACAGAGGTCTTTTTACAACTATAATCAAATAGCTTTCATCAGCAATAACAGAATAAACAATGATACCAGTTTATCAAAGACTTTTTAGTGGAGCGCAGCAGGTATCTAAATAAGTAATTTCTTCCAGTGTTTCTAACATCACTTCTTCTGGATAAGAGAGCCTTTTCTTGCCATCTTCGTTTCCCTTTGGAGGGAGGATAGACAAAGCTTTAGGAGCCAAAGTCCAATTTTGTTCATGGTCTTTTTGAATATTCCCCATTTTTGCAATCTTTGCTTGGAGACTTGAGACTCCAACTGTTTGACTGCAGTAATAATTTTTAACTTTGCACTTCCAAAACATTTTCCAAGACAGGTGGTATTGCAGCGCTTGTGCCACATGCCTTCTGGCAGAAAAGGGCCACATTCAGTTTCTGAAGCCTGTTAGTGGATACTTAAGGAACACTGGGCCAAACCCATAACCAGAGAAGTGGGAAAATAAATTGTACTGGCAGTCTATCAATCCAGATAGAATTTATGGGGTGATGGGGTGGAGAAACACAATAAAATGGTGACTTGGAAAAATAAGAATGAATCACTGGAGGGTATCTAGGCAATAGCCGTGATTGCACTAATCATCTCATGGCTGTTAGCCATCTCCTACTCTTCGCCCCAGCTATGCTGCACTCACAGTCTCAAGTCCAGACTCAGTGTCTACACTGTTGTGCAGGTAATTCCTCATCCCAAATGGATGTGTAATATTCACGTGTTATACTATCCTATCAGAAGAATTTAATTGCTATTGTTGAGAGGGACACCCCATTTAGACTTGTTTTCTCAATGACATGCAGTTAGGCAGTGGCCCCACCATCACCAGTGAAACTGCATCTTGTGTAATCATTACCCATATACTAAGCAGCACCCTGCTAAAATTTTCACTTGGAGTTTTTTGACCACCTCACAGTTGCTCCTGCAGCTTTTCTGCTCATTATTGAAGAATCATTGATGTTCAACTTTCTGCTCAACCTTTACTGCTAAAGGAGATGTCTTGATGGGCTTTCTTTCCTTCTTTGTTAACTCTGTTGGTCTTCTGATGTTGTAGGCTGCAGCATAGGATTTATGGTATCTCTGTCTCCAGATGTACTGAACATAATTCTTTTCAGGTGTGAAAATAGTGGTTTATATATGAAATGCCACAAAAATTAAAAAGAAATCTGGATGATCCAGGCAGCTCCCAAACAGATGCTAATGGAAAGACTGCCTGGTTCTGTCACAACCCATCTTGCTGATGAATCCTGATAAAGGCCAGGTCTGGCCTGTTGTATCATTTCTGTGCTCATTGGCAGCTCACGCTCTTTCAGGGAAGGTCCATGTTGTTTTCAAGATGTTCCAAGCTATTCTTTTGCCCGGTTCACAGACAGATTTGCACGAGTCCTCTACTGTTAAGGTTTCAGGGCACAAGAATCACATTTCTGTGGTTTTACCTCATGTTTTTGTCAATGGCTGCACTGAAGATGCCAATCATCATACCATCCTGGTATTTCTTATTCAGTAACACTGTACATTTTGTTTAACAGCTTTATCAATGATCTGGATGAGGGGATCGAGGGCACCCCCAGTAAGTTTGCAGTAAGTTGAGCAGGAGTGTTGATCTGCTTGAGTGTAGGAAGGCTCTACAGAGGGATCTGGACAGGCTTACAACTTATTGACATTTTTAGACAAAGATTGGCAGAAGATTGGCATCTTAAAAAATATCTTACAATCACAAGACTTACGGTCTTTCAGTAAACTTACTAACTTCTTCAAAATCATGTCTGCCTTCGAAAGTGGAGAAAGACAGTGAAACCTCATGGTGGTGGTGGTGCAGCCCCTGTAATTCTAGACTGGTACTGGTAATCTTACTTCATTACATTAACTACTTAAGCATCTAAAGTTGGGTTTTTCAAACAGAGCTTCTATGTTTGGTAGGCATACTTTCCTTCTACCATTTAGCAGATGAATTTTGGTGATTTGAGTTTTAAGCAACATAACTAGTGAGGCAATTTAGGCATCTAGCTACTGAACCAGCAGCATCTGTGCATGGGATTGACTGTTGGTGCAAAGTGGTATGATAATAAGATATAGGCTCTTTATCACATAGAACAGACACTATTACACAGACAATTCCTTTATAAATTATTTCTTAATTCCATATCACAGGATTGGGCACTATTGTGAATAGGAAGTTTGGTTCTCGTTTGGGGTAGTTGCCACCAAAGTCAGTGAAGCTTTTTTTCATTAGGCTTAATACCAAGTCTTCTTAATCAAAACCAATGCTAAGTCAGATTTTTTATCTAAGTAAAGGATTCGGGATTTGTTACAATGCAAGTTTGAAGCATATTATTTAATTTTATGTAGTTACTTTAAAAGTGGCTACAAAGAATAAGCTTTCTGGAGTTACTTTGAACAGAGAGGTGTAAGTGCACATTTTGGCACTGGAAGGTATTTCCAGGTGACCTCTACTAACAGCTTGAAATAAGAGTTCAAGTTTTATTCCAAGGGAGTTGGAAAATGATACATTAGAAAACATCCTATTGGTGCTGTTCTTCACTCTGCATAAGGAAATAACATAGGAAACCCTTTTCCCACTTGGTTTCCTTTAAGTTTTTTAAACTTGTTAGTGCAATTCCCCTTCCTCCTTCCAAATTGATTTATGTAATCAGTCCTTGATAAGACTGTGCTCTTGAAAAAGGTACTCCAGTTTGAATTTCAGTCTGAGAGCAAGAGATTTTACTCTTCCTGTTATTTTTTTTAATTTAAACCTGAAAAGGAAAATTGAGAGTCAGATAAAAGTGCATGGTTGTTAGATGGGGCCATGACCAAGGCACAGACTTCAGAAATCAAGAACTGGTGAAGAGAAACTTTTTGATTTAGTCTGGTCTTGTATTCCTTTTCAGCTTCCGACAATGCTGACCATCTTAGCACAGTCCTTCTAAAATAAATCCTGTTAGATGATACATAGATGACACAGTGCTTCAACTTTTAATCTGCTGGTTTATAATAGGGCCATTGAGATAGGAGGTTCACATAAAAAGCTCATAGTCTCAGTGCATTTTCTTTTCCAGTTAATATAACATTTAAAAGTTACTGAAACAAACCTTTTGCTTTCCTTTGTTTTCAAACATGAACCTTCTCCCAGTAGTTCAGATGACATGATTTAAGCTGACATGAGTCACTTGGGATGACTTGCATAGAATTTATCCATGAAAAAAAAAGGCATGAATGGAGGCAGGAGTAATGCCATTTTATCACATGCGTACATTCACTTTCTTCTGGCCAGGCAAAACACAAAGGAACATTTCAGAGACCCTGGTGCCTTTTCTTTCCTTCGCAAATAGGCATATTTCTAAAATCCAGACATGAAATTTGGCATGGCCACAACTTTGTGCAAAAAATATCCTTTCTGTTACCCTTTAAACAAATAACTAATGTTCTCACTTATTCCTTTCTTCTGGTTTGGTTGGTGGGGTTTTTTTGGGTTTGGTTTTTTTTTTTTTTTGCTCTGTTTGTTTGGTTTTTTTGTGGGTTTTTGTTTGTTTGGGTGGGTTTTTTTGTTTGTTTGTTTGTTTTGTTTGTTTGGTTTTTTTTCTGAAACAAATCTGGACAGAAAAGCCTGTGACCTCTAAATACCATTTGCTGTCTCCTCCAGTCCTTAGTATTACTGTTAAAACTGTAATGATCACAATGCTGCCACAGCACTGAGGTTTCTGAAATACAGGAGGTGTCACTCTCCAGCTTGACAGGTAGGCAGAACAAAACAAAAATCTGTGATCCCCTCCCTTCAGATTTGCAGCCTAAATACAAGATAAGTGATGAAAGCTACATTTTGATGGGCAACACAGTGTGTGGAAATAATGAACAAAATGGTAACCACGATTGCCAGTATTCATGGTGTATGAGCAGCTTGAGTTTTGCCAGGACTTTTGCAAGAGTTTTAAGGAGAGATTTGAAGGAGAAAAATAAAGTGCTTCTGCAGAGGCTTGTGTGGAGATTTTTAGCAAACTAGGAAGCACCATTAAGTACTAGTTGTCAAATCTTGTGTATGGGTAGGGTAACATGTTGGAGTGATTAGACCACTTATCTTCTCCAACATGAAATGTTACAGCTGAGGGGGGAGCAAGCTGTGAGCAGATCGGAAAAGCAGGACAAGCAGCTTATGTTTAATGTGACGGAGCAGGGGAGCGGGCAGCCAGCGCAGGTGTGCAGGACAGTTACATCCTCTCTGGTTTGCGCTGGTATCAGAGAAGCTGGCTTCCATTTGTCAGGGCAGAGAGAAACCTGCTGCCCTATGAGGGGGCCTAGCTGAGAATTTTCAGGTGTACCAGTGAAGAGAGAAGCTGTCCATCAGCAGAATCAATAAGCTTTGGGCACAGACCAGATTGTGCATCCAAATTTCAGGCTGCTGTTGCTGTCTCCAGACTGTTCATCACAGCCAACTCCACCCGAGCTCACTTTTCACAGCCACTTCCTCTGTTTCTGCTCAGGCTATTTTGGTGCCTCTGGAGACAGTCCAGTGGCCACGTGACTTCCTCCCCAACAAAACATATTCTCCTGTTTCAGCTCGGTTAGCTTTTTTTTATCTCACTGAGTTCAGAGCTAATCCTTGGCAACCATTCTCACCAATCAATAGGTTCAATATCTGTATTTGAGTATTGCATCGTATAGATGCATTGCCATTTAGGCTGCCACTAGAACTGGATTTCTTGCATTCAAGTATTGAAGGCAATTGTAGCACGGTGCTCCTTCCGTGCAAATTTCTGCGTGAGCATTTGCTTTTGAGGAAGTGTCCTGTTTCTGAATGTGACAAAGGCATGTATTGTAAAAAAAGAACCAAAAGAAAAAGAAATGTGCTTTAAATAATAACTGTCTATTATCATAGATAACTGCAATCTTACATTATTTAACTGGTCTTCAACTGATTGAAATGAAATTATAAATTAGTAGCCTAACCTGTATTACAGCTGACACTGGCTTCTAGTATAGTCCTCACTGTCAGCTCAGAAAAGCTACTGAGCTGCAGCTTTGCCATCTTCTCAGTAAGGCAAAGTGATGAGCAAGGTCCAGGAAAGATTGTACGTTGTTGTAAGAAGTTTTGCAAATTTGCAGTGATTTTTTTTTTTTTGTGGTTAGGAAGGTTTCAAAATAAAAATCTACGTATTTTACTAGAAATAGTGAGTACATTTCAATTTCACTTTTTGCCTACCTCAGCTAATAAAACTTGAATATGCTATTTGACGGGTTTGAACTGAAAAGAAAACTGCTAGTTAAAAGCATGATGCTGACCATTAACTGTACTGTTTCATATTAGCAAGGATATAATATTGATCTGGAGACAGGAAGGCAGATAGATACCCTTCAAATAGGTCTGTTCCTGTTCCAAGAACTTCAAGAGGAATCACCATTATTCTGATTTCAGCTGTCCCTGATATTTTATGAGTAGAAAAAAAGAACAAGGAGATAGTTTTTGTATCCCATTGTAATTGCAGTTCTTCCAGGAATTCCTAGCTGCAAAAGCTGATGGTAGCCAACAGCAGGCCTTTTCCCCAGTGTGTTCCACACGTTCCCCACTCCTCCCAGGACTGCAGTGCTCCAAGAATTCTTCAATAACTGAGATTGGGCTTTTTTTAGCAATAAGAAAGGAAATGTCTGCTCAAACTAAAGCAGCGGCTTGCAGAAGGTCCTTGGAGAAGGGTTCAGCTAGTATATAACTCAGCTTAAGATGTGCAGTTGCTGCTGCTTAGAGGAGCTGTCTCTAACATTCTGTCCTTACCTCTTTCCAGATGATCCACCATCATCCACTTGGTATCTAGATTAGAGAAAGTATTGCTTTTCACTCTGGGTCAGCATAGCGCATGAATAGCAGAATACACCTCATGCTGCCAGTGTGGGACAGGGTATGTTTTATACAGTATACAAAACATGCACAGGATGATAGCACAGTAAGACAGTTCCCAGAATCAAATTCAGGAATGCCACACTTCCTGAAAATGCCACTGACCTGAAATGGTGTTTAAAACAGCTGGTTTCGTATATATTATCAAACAGAAAGTGAAATACGGATTGTTTTGCTCTTCTCCCCATCCCCTGAAATAGTTCTGTGTTAGAAAATGTGATATACCGTGCTAAATACACAGTGCTCTGAAATTAGGACAACACATTCTGTTTACAGTATATAGGCTGCAACATTGTCTCTTTTAGGTTTTGATTCCTAACAGAAAGAGATGTCTGCTATTCATACTCATTAACAGTTTGCAAGTAGAAATAAAAGTCAGCTGTGGATGGAATATTATGACGGCTTCTTCTCTTCAGGACTTGATGCACTTACATGTAAATAACACTGAAAAAAGAATTCCAGACATTTGGTACTTACATATGTCTAATTGTCCAACATGTTGGATAAATATTACTTGAGACTCTTTTCAGTAAGTTATTTCTGTGGAAGATAATGGGTAATCTTACTACATTTGTTATTGCAAAGGCTACCTAACCAAATTTGTTATTACAAGTGCAGAGTAGTGAGTAATTAATGCTTCATTTTGAGTCTTCTCAAATGAAATTAATCAGGCTTGCTTTTTCTATATTGAAATTGTTGAAGAGAAGACTGAAAAGCTCTGAGCAGCTGCAGAACTCAGAAAGAATAAGGGCTGAACTTGCACTGAAGATACGATATTGCCCCAGCTTTGCTTCCATCTGTGAATACAACATCTGCTTTTGAGGAAGTGAAATGAGAAACTGCATAAATCAATATAAAGATTGTTTCTATTTCCAAGTGTAGTCCAGGGCATAGTATTTGTGAAAGAGGGTTCCATTACTGGTAGAGCACAATTTTAAATTCAACATCATGAATAATGAGGAGGCTAAAGAAAAAGAGATAAATGGTTATGTCATACTTTAGTATCCTTCATGGTAATTGCTAAGGTAAATGACACGTTACTCATCAAGTGCTCACCAGCATAGCCAGTAATCATGATAAATATATCTATGTATTAAAAATTAAAAAAGAAGTGCTTTTTTCCCCAAAAATTTAGAATTAACAATTTGAATATCATTCTTCTTTAGATTACTATAAATAGTCTCCAATACTTGTATTATGTTCATTAATCTCAGGTAGTATTGATACACTTATTTGCCATATGAAATCCTAATTGGGAATGCAAAGAAAAGAATCATGGATTTTTTACAATTAGACGTGAAAATATCCACCAAACCTTGATATTGATATCAGAAATCATTGTTGGTCTTAATAATTTATTCTAAAGAAACATGCCATATAACAATTTTGTACTGAGGTGTTTGGTGTCACCCTTGAAATCACTTTTGCAGCAACAAAACCTTCCTTAACCTGTCTTTAAGCTGTTAGTCATTGGTACTGCTCCACTCTGGAAGCATGGTCTGTATTTTTATTTCCACTGTTTAGTACTTGTGAAAACAATGGGATTCAGTTTCTTTCTAGCATGCACCACATCAGCTTTCTGCACATACAAGCAATGCTTCAGCTCTTCTTTCTCAGTACCATTTTGGGCAGAGTGGCTGGTTTTGAGGCATCAGGTTCATCGTAGACCAGTGGTTCATGCGTGTCATAAAGAGAGGCCCTATCCCAAGGACTTGACACAGAGTAAGCAAGCTTTGTTACAAAAGCTTCACTTGGAAGGAAAGTGTAAGGGAAGAAAAACTACATTTACAATTTTTCATCATGCAATCAAAACAACTTTAAAGGCAAAGTTGTTCTTGGTTGTGTCCAATAATTATTACATATCAAGCATATAAAAACTACCATCACCATGGTTTAAAATGAAGTTACATGTGTGCACACATTACAATCTCAACCTCCAGGGAGCTACTATGTTTTCTTGTGAAAGTTTACAGCTCACAATTACCAGAGCCGAATGACTTAACATTTTCCTAACTGATTTCCAGGAGGCCAGTTGTCTGCTGCCTCTTGATGAGCCACAGTGTTCCAGCTCCCTTGTTATATAAACACGTCTCTTCAAAGTTGCCCTAATTCCTTGGTGGAAGTGATGGGATATTGGAAAATGGAATAATGAGGAATTTCGCCATCTGGTTCACAATCGTCTGTGCCTTTCAGATGGCAAAGCTGTTCCCTCCGACAGTAAATGGGACGGCCGGGACTCACATTATTCTGGCAACATGAATGACCTTTGAAAATTTTGCCAGGCCCTGCTCTGGGTAGTGCAACACTAGATGCTGAATTTCCGTTCAGTCTTTAAGAAGCCTGACGTGTTATCCAGGCTCAAGGAGATAGGCAGGAATGTGAACTTTGTTTTGTCTGGGAAGACAAAAAGAGTGAAAGTGGTATAATGATCATATGTATGTATTTCTTCGTACTGGAAAAGGAACATTTCTGATGTCTGTGAAAACCAACCAATGAATCAGATTGAGCACTTTCCCTCTAAAAGACACTCCCTACAAACCCACATCTGTAGGCTTCAGCCTGTAGGTTTTGCTTCCTCCCTTGGATGAAATGATGTAAATGCATCTTCTCTTTTGTTCCTTTCACCTGAAAATTAAGCAATACACGCAAGCCTTTGATCAAAACTGAATGATAAAATTTCTGTCACTCCCCCTTTGCACAAAATAGTGCTTACTCACAGAAATATTCCTTTTGAAGTTGCTTTGTAGATACCAGAGGAATACAGAAGAGTCCGGAGGGCTAAGAGATACTGTACTTGTTGAGCAAAGGCCATAATCTGATGTCACCAGATATGGTATTTGTGAATAGTCTTTTATGTGGGGTGTTATTTCAGGGTTCTGTAAGAGTTTCTTCCTTTTTTTTTTTTTTGAATTTATAAAGAGAACCTCAGGGATTCCAGAGGGATTTTTGAGAAGGGCAATTATGAGTCCTAAAAAACACCAGTGGAAAAAAATACTGGTTCACTAAACAATACAGTTAAAGACAGAAGACACATTAGCTCTCTGCATTTTTCTCCTAATCTTCATAAGACAAGAATGAGTATATAATTTCCAGAGTTTTAAAATAGCTTCTTATTTAGATCACCAGAAAATGGTCCCATCCCACATAGGATGCAACCCCCCAGCGATCCACTATTAAATGAAGCTGTTCCAGATAAACTGCGAGCCAACTGACCCTGGAAATTTAGTACCCAAGTTGCGTGACTTGCAAATCTGTTCAAAGCGAGGCATGGCTGCAGGCCTTGACTGTTGTACTTTAGTAACCATAGTAACATGGTCTCTGGAGACCTAATGGTAGTGAATTTTCCTTCATTTCAAGGAAGAGTAATAGAAGAAATGTGGATTGGAACTTGTTCTCTGCCTTTTTTTTTTCCCCTCCTTATTTTTACTATGCCATGACCTTGACCAAAATATCTTTGAAGTATTTGCTGGCTGATTTTCTGATATGGGACCAGAAAAAAATATCAGGATATATAAAAGATCTTGCCAAAGGAAGTCCTATCTTCCTCAAAATATTTGCCTTCATTCCCAAAGAGAACCTCTTGACTAATAGTGTTTCAAAAACTTCTTAATGGAAGGAACTGATAACTTTCATCTCACAGCTACTGTGAGCACCAGAATAATGTTGTACTTTCTTTGAACTGACAGATTAATTGTTTTTTGTTTCAGTAGCAGGTGCAGTTTTTCGTGAGTACATAATTGGATGTACATGTTTTTTCAAAAGAACACAGGCCCCTGTCTGGTGCCAAGCTCTTAGGCTTTTTTTTTTTTTCCCCCCTCCATTTGGGAAAAAACCCCTATGATTTCATTTTTTAAATACAATGTAGAAAACTCATGTAAGTGTTTTTAAAAAGCCAAATACAAACAAACAAATATTCACATTACATACTTAGGTCTGTCTCACATGTTTCAGCTATTATCCTGGATTAGAAATTCCATCTGTCATTGAATCCATATGGTTTAACAAATGTCGGCTTACAACCATCTATTTTTTGCAGATTCAGAGTTAGTTGTTTTTTGTTGCAAAAGTTTTAATGTTCACGCTAATATCTTTGTGCGGTTGTGTGGGTGGGTGTGTCCCCCTGTGCATATGTAAGTATATGCAAAATTGCTAAAAATTGAGGTAGGATGCAACTGGACTTTCTTGATTAAAACACACCAGTTGTACACAAAGCAAACACCACTGACACTGAACCATGGAGTTCAGTTATTTCCTCCTCCAAATTCAAGAGCCCTATTTTAGGCTGTTATTTCTACTGAAAGGAATAAAGTGAAATGAAGAGAGCTCCCTCTTCTCTGTGCTGTCCCCTCTCCCCTCTGTGTTTTGGGCAGACACATGCTTATATTCGGGAGTGTGAACCACACAGGTATGAGGCTGGTCCTCGTCCTCTTTCCCTTTCTCACCCCCCAGGTTATCAATCACCCAGGCAGATGGCTGCTGTGGTGTTGACTGGGAATGAAAGAAAACTATTGCTCAGAACTTTATTTCAATAACTGAGAAAGTTTAAAATCATAAGTGAAGCCATATACTTTGTCGTCCTGTTTAATGTGAGACCCAGTAACTTAGAACAAAAAAGATGGGAATAGTTTTTGTTTGTTCTCGCAGAATCACAGAAACATTTTGGTCGGAAAGACCTTTAAGATCATTGAGTCTGACTGTTAACCCAGCACTGCCAGGTCACCACTAAACCATCTCCCTCAGCACCTCATCTACATGTATTTTAAATCCCTGTGTGGACAGTGACTCCACCACTTCCTGGGCAGCCTGTTCCAGTGCTTGACAATGTTTTCAGTAAAGAAATTTTTTTCCAATATCCAACCTAAACTATTCCCAGTGCAACTTGAGCCTGTTTCCTCTTGTCCTGTCCCTTGTTACTTGGGAAAAGAAACCAACACCTACCTTGTTACAACCTCCTTTCAGGTAGTGTAGATCTATGAGTGATAAGGTCTCCCCTGGGCCTCCTTTTCTCAGGCTAAACAACCCCAGTACCCTCAGCTGTTCCTCATAAGACTTGTTCTCCAGACCCTTCAGCAGCTTCCTTGCTCCTTTTTTTTTATACACGCTTCAGCACCTCAGTGTCCTTCCTTGTAGTGAATGGCCCAGAACTGAACCCAGTATTTGAGGTGTGGCCTCACCAGTGCTGAGTACAGAGGGACAATCATTGTCCTAGTCCTGCTGGCCACACTAGGGTTGATACAAATCATGGTATGAAGCTGTCTCTCCCTCCCACTTGGTCTAACAAATCACTAGGATTCTGGCCAGAACAGTGGAAATCTCTGTGCAATGTTACAGTAAAGCGCTTGAGTATGGAGTTGTATATAATACCTGAGAGATTTGTCTGAGAGGTCAGAAAAGGTCTTTTCCTAATAATTTGCAATCACTGTTACCCAATCCTGGGGTACCTGACCTGTGCTAGCAAACACCCTCCTCCTTCTCCCCAGCTGTGGTAGAGAGGTAAGAAAAGTATAAATCTCAGGCAGAGTCCTTGGTGCTACAGATGTCAGGTCTCTCACTGAACTGCACTGCAGGGTAATATTGAGAAAACTGAAAAATTTACAGCCATGGGATATGAAGTTTTACTCCATGTCCAGCTTGTCTCTTTTTAGTGTGGCTGAAGCAGCAGGTTTCCCAGCTAAAATGAGGTTTAGACACATGGAATTTGTGTTAAACCTCAATAGCCTCATGTGGCCCCATAAAAGCTGTTGTTGCACCAAAGCGGGCTTTGCTTTTCCTCCCTGCAGGGCAGATCATCTGATGTCTATGTTTGGGGTCATGAAAACCAGGCCATACTTACTTAGAAGATCTTAACTCACGAGAAGACATCAGCATTTTGAGCACAAGACAAAAACAAAATGGGGGAAGTTTGTAATTCTCTTCATTGACATACCTCCCTCAAATCTGTACTTGTTTCTGGCTTAACCTAAACACAGGGCTTCTTGAACTTTTCCTCCTCTAGTTCTCTCTTGCTCCCACACTTCCTTGATACCTCCTCCAACTTCACAGATGTAGTGAGCCAGTCCACTGATCTGAACCTTTAGAAATATATGTGGTCCCTTTTCCCTTTCCCATTTTTACAAACTGCTGCACCTGGTCCAATCTGACTCTGTGAAAAGAAAACCTTAGGTAAAGAAAAACCTGCCCACCTTCCACTGTGGGGGAGCAAGGTTTTCAATTTAAGGGTAGAGACTGATCTCTTAGGTGTGTGTCTATGCCTAAAGAGTATGTACCAGTATGTTGGATGAAGAAGATTCATTTTTGAGTAGGGATATTTATTCCTTGATTCATAAAAGTAATCACTGGCAAAGGCAGGTGTTCCCTGGCTATTTCCTACAGCGGCTGAAAAACTCTGTCTTGCCTAAAGGCCAATGGAAGGCACATTTTAAGGATGTTCAGCCTGATACCATCTGAGATTCTTTGATCATATTCAGATCTTGTGGTCACTTTTTTAAGCCTTCCCAGATAGGGGTTGGTGTAGTAATTTATACTGGTTAAGAACATTTCTTTAATGTTCTTTACTTCTACCTGTCCCAGCTGCATGGGCAGGACTGGAGGTCTTTTGGAATGAGCATGGTAACAGCCACAGACATAAAGGAGCTCCTTTAAGTGTACTGTGGTTATCTTTGTGGAAATTTTTAGTCTGTCCAAATTAAAAGGTCTGCCAGATGTTCAATAAAATTCCTAACATCACATCACTGATGGTTTCATTGCTATGAAGGACGAGGCAAAAGAGACAAGATGCCAAAAATGCTTTCTTGTCTCCACTTGACACTGGAAATGGATATGACAGATGCCTTCTACAGAGGCTTCTCTCAGAGCAGTGAACAGCACAGATGTGAAGATGTAGAAATCTTGGCACATTGTCTTCTGGTTGGTGTGGTGCTGGGACAAATTTGGGCATTATTTAGACCAGAAAAGAGCACAAGTACAGCAACTCTTTGTGCTTTAAGAGTCAACAGGGATAACTAGTGTTCAACACACACCCAACCTGGCAAAGGTAATGCTTATTCTGGAAAGGATCTCTTATCTATGGAGCTGACCTGGAGCTGAACACGATTTGCTCTTGAGTATTTTTAGCAATGACTCATGGTTAATATTGACTTGATTGAATTAGTTGATGCTACAGTTGTTTCCAAACACAGGTGAGCTTTTGCAGTCTCTCCATTAAATTTCTTCAGTCACTGTTTCACAGATTCTTCGAGGTGCAGAGCCCCTGGCCATGTATGGTCCCACTGGGACACATTTCCAAAGGTGCTCCACATTTATGATTGGGGCCAAATCTTCTGAGGAGGTCGGCCTGTTGTGCACTGAACTCTTGAAATGCTGCCCACCATTGTCACAGTGGGAACAGGCTTGAAGCAGTCTTGGAAATCTGGTCCTTATTTAGGAACCAAGCTCACAAAAATATGTCAGTGTATCTGGTTACTGAGCAATTGAAAATCTGCCCTCATTGTGCTTCAGGATTAACTCAGGATTAATAGGCCCATCACTACAACAGTAAATTGAGAGAAAGGTGAAGCAAGGATAATAATAATATAGCAGTATTTCACCAGCAGCTATTTGAACTGTAATCTCAAAAGACCTCAAAACCATCACATGAAAGGATCATCTAAACTACCTTGGAATGCAGGCCCGATGGAGTGAAGATATGTTACTGAATCTTTACTGAGGGAAAAGAGGCAAAAGTAGTCAGTCTGCGTGCAGCATAATGGATCTTAATGTCATCTATTTCATTTAATCCTTACTTTTATTTTGCGATTTTTCTGGTCTTTCCTTGAATTACTGAGTCTATGAGAATTAATTTAGCTTTTTTTTCTAGACTAAACATTGGTCCATATCAATGAAGCTTTTATTGCCTACTTCTTACATTAATTGCATTTATGCAATTATGCTCTGAATATATTTTGATAGAAGCTTAAGAAAATAGCCATACTTTAAAACACATACCCAGTTTACAACTAATAGCTACAACAGCACATGTATTTAATTTTCTTGTTGGAGATTATTGTATTATCTATATGTATTAATGCATATAAATTCAAAGCAATTATTATGGAATGTGATGTTTTAAATGAAAAGCAAAAAAAAAAGAGTAGTTGGTACTTGTTATTAAGGTTTTTATTATGTGACTTAATGACAAAATTGAAGGTAGGTAATAAACTAGGAATGTAATAGGGTAGTTACACTGTAATTAGCTATCCTAACTTTTAAAAAAGGAAAAAAAGCACGTTCCATACTGTTATTCACTTTTCACATTAGGAAAAAAAGGCCTTTCTGCAAAAAAATTGATGTCCGACTTTTCTGAAGAGTGATTTTTTTTTTCATCTCTAGAATATTCTTTAAATTATTACATTTTATACCTATTTTACTTTTTACTTTCTGATTACCTTTTTAATGATTTTGTTTTCCCTTCTTTAGTCACTGAACGGTTTTGCGTTGGTGGTGAGTGCAGATGGAATGATATTTTATGCATCATCGACGATTGTGGACTACCTAGGATTTCATCAGGTATGATGACATTAACAAATATTTAGAAAACTTAGTCACTGTCATTGCAATGACGTTCTGGTAGTCACTCCTGCTCACTGGCTTTCTAAAATGCAGCACTTTTATGTTTTGCCTTATCCTTCTACTGCTGATTAGACACACATTATTACTGAAATTGTTATTTTACTGCACCATTTCAGACCAATTGTCTTTTTTTTGTGTCTGTGATCTGACAGATGGAGATGAATTCCTTGCAATGGTGTTGTTTTTCTTAACAGAAACAAGATCTATTTTCAAAATAAGATGTAGCTAAAAGTTTCAATATGCAGCTATTCTGGACTGGTCATGTCTGTGTATAATAAAATCACAGAATAGCAGAACTATGTAGTTGTAAAGGACCTGTGGAGGTCTTGTAGTCCAACCTCCTGTTCAAAGCAGATCCAGTTAGAACAGGTTCAGCTGGGACTCAGCTAATCAAGTTTTGAGTTTCTGTGACCCCTCAGGATCACATGTTCCAGTGTTTAACCACCCTGACTACATTTTTTTCACTTGTATCAAGTCCCAGTTTCCTACGTTGTAACTTGTGTCTGTTACTTCTTCTTCCACTTTGTTCTTCTGAGAATTGCTGGGCTTTGTCTTCTCTACACCCACTCATTTGGTTGATGTAAACAGCAGTAAGTTCTTCTGGAAGTTTTCTCTTCCTAAGGCTGAACAAACCTTGTTCTCTCTCAAGTCATGTCATGTGCTCCAGCTCTCTTAAATGTCTTGGTAGCACTCTCCTGGGCTCACTTCGGTATGCTAATGTGTTTCTTTTCCTGGGATACCCAAATTTAGAGAGAACTTTGCCTTTGTTGAACTTCCTGAGACTACTGACAGGCCATTTTTACAGCCTGTCAAGGTCCCCAGTTGGTACCCTCTACAAATCTACTAAGAGTGCACTCTCATTCACTAATCAAGAAATTAAGCAAGACTGGTCCCAGCATCAATCCCTGGGGAATGCCACTAGTCACCTGCTGCCAGTTGGATTTTTTTCATTACTCACATTTGCATATGTGCAAAAGAATAAAAATAATAATTTTAGGTTATAGTGACAGAGGGCAACAAGCACAAACTGGAACGCAGGATGCTCCAGCTGAACAAAAACTTCTTTACTATGAACACTTTACTGACAGCACTGGAACAGTCTTCCCAGAGAGATTGTGGAGTCTCCTTCTCTGGAAAGATTCAAAAGCCGCCTGGACACAATCCTGGGCAACCTGCTCTGGTGAACCAGCTCACTTGCAGAAGGGTTGGACTGGTTGATCTCCAGAGGTCCCCTTCCAACCCCTTCCATGCTGTGATGCTGTGATTCTGTAAACCTGCAGGAGACGAAAGAACAGGTTCATTCCATTCTTTAATGCTAAGTTCCCTCACTCACCTCACTGCCCCAACTGGCACATGCAGCCAGTGTGGGGGACGAGAGCTACTCGAGTCTGCTTTGCCACTGCAGGCGTTTCCCTGGAATTGCATCTTTGGTGGCTCTCTACAAGGCTGGCACCATGGCTGATAGGCAGGAGATCGCAGGAATAGCCTGTGTTTTGATGACTTCCAAGGAAGGCATCTGTTTAAGTGGCCTAATGGTGATGTGCTATGTGACACACAGCTTTTGGAGAGTTTTTTTGGTAAGGATAATGGGGATATTGGACTGGTGTTGGAGCACCCAGGGTGAGTGCAGTGGCGAGGTCTGCTGTGGTCAGCAGCATGTGTGCCCAGCTGCCACTGGGCACTGACCACTTGAGGACAAGAAGAAATGGCCTCAGGTTGTGCCAGAGGAGGTTTAGGTTGGATATTAAGAAAAATTTATTCACTGAAAGGGCTGTCAAGTATTAGAACAGGCTGTCCAGGGAAGTGGTGGAATCACCATCCCTGGTGGGATTTAAAAGATGTGTAGATGGGATTCTGAGGGATGCGGTTTAGTGGTGACCTGGCAGTGCTGGGTTAATGGTTGGACTTGATGATCTTAAAGGTCTTTTCCAACCAAAACAATTCTAAGCAGGTATTGAAAAAGAGGCCTCTGAAATAACTATCCTCAATCAATCTTTGCTTAAAAGGTATTCCACACCAGTCATTGCTTTAGGGGAAGTATCAACCTAAAGATAAGTGTCTGCCCCACTAGACTTAGAAATTAAACATTCCTTGTTCTTATTGTTTCAGACTGATGTAATGCACCAAAACATATATGATTACATTCATGTGGATGATCGCCAGGATTTCTGTAGACAACTGCACTGGGCCATGAATCCTCCCCAGATGTTGTCTGGACAGCAGCTACAGACAGACACAGGTGGGACTGCATACATTGACTGAAAACATAGGCACCACTGTACAGAGGTAGAACTGCACTCCACCTACATCCGTGCCTGTTCCATGTCAAGTCAAATTCTTCACTGGAAACCTGCACGGTGGCCACTTATAATGTTATTGTCCCATAGATGATGTTCCTTCCTGATCCTTGTCATTTATAAAGTCGTGTGTGCCATTGGTGCTACAAAGTTGATGTTTCCTTTATTTTTCTCTGACTAACATACCAGCAGATATTCTTAGCCGTGCAGAATAACAGCATCAGTGTTCATCCTACCAACCTTTTGTTCGCACTGATCAGAACACGAGTATTCCTCTCATCAATGCAAAAACATCCTATGCAAAGCATTTCTGCACAATACCATTGTGGCAACATCACTTCCTGCCATTTGTTTTCCCATGCAAAGTTATGTAGACAGAAGTCCTTGGAAGAACAAGATTTAGCAATGCTGCTTTTCCTCTGAGGCTGTTTCCCAAGGGTGGCAGGTGGATATGCATGCTCAAGGTTTCTTCTACATGAGGCATAAAGCTGAAATCATGACTAGAGGAAAATGAATAGGGTTGAATTTGTTAACTTTTTAAAGAATTATTGATCCCAGCAAAATGTATTCATTTCACCAGAAGGTGAGGAAGCAATTGAAGAAAGAAACCAAGGAAGGAGAGTCTCCAGATAGGTGGGGAGAAACTTGCAAGAAATCCTTCAGCAGCCTTTTTGACGTCCTTAGGAACACAGTCATGAAACCTTTGTTGAATTTCTTGTAGTTTCTGTGTTTTCCAAGTGTCCCACAGATACCTGAGGAACTTTGCAAGATTTTGCAGACATTCTGCAGAAAACAAACTAAACAATGTGCATTACTATTTCAAACTGTAAAAAGATGCAAATATTTGGATTTTTTGTTAAGTTCCTGAGTTCATACTTCTGTACAAATACTTGTGTCTTTTGGGAAATAAGTATTCCAAGAGCTATGTGCTTGTAGTCCAAAACTGGAAAACTCTTCCTTAAAAATGAAGGAGGCAGCCAGCTGAACATTAGCTATTCAGCCTCTTTTTTTTTTTTTTTTCTTTTCTTTTTCTTTTCTTGATTTGTTTTTTTTTCATTACCTTTTTTCCTTATTTTGTTCCTTTTCCTAATATATTTTCTGTGATCTCTGATCTCAAAACCAGAAACATCTGTTACCCTGTTTTGCATCAATCACAAAAACTCAGGAAATAAAATAGTCAAAGTTTCTGAGAAAGTCACCTGAATCCCATTGCAGAGCTTTTCTTTTTTCCTTTTGGTAGAGCATGCACAGGTATATCTATACACGACACAATTTAACATTCACCCTTCCATAAAGTAATTTTTATCAGTTTCCACAACAGCTTCTTCAATTTGCTACAGTTGGCTATTCTTTCTTAGTGTGATCTGATATCTATTACCTCCACTGTCGTTCCTAGGAGAAGAGTATTTTCTCAGTAAATTATTTAAAGCACAAGAGAATGACAGCACGACAACAGATTACTCTTCCTTCTTAACTCGTTGTTTCATCTGTCGAGTTCGCTGCTTGTTGGACAGTACTTCTGGCTTCCTTGTAAGTATAATTTCACTTAGAGAACTGTAGTCCTGACACACCAGATTTTATTTACTTCATGTGAAAAATATTTCAACAGAAATTTTGTAGAGAGCCATAGCCATGATACGTTTCATTTACTGTGCACTAACAAGAAACACCTACAGACACTTATTCATATGTATAAAGAGTGACAGGAGAAAAGAAGGTTGTAATACTTGGAATTGAAAGAATCTATAAATTTTTATGTTTTAAGTTCTTTTAGACAGGGCCTGGCACAAAGCTGATAAACCTGAGTTTCAGTGGTTAACATTTAAGCACAAAGAATTTGCTTTAAGGAACAAGAATAACAATGATTCACTTTCTCCTTTTATAAAGGGTCCTTTAATAATAAACCCCAGAATTAGAAAGTCTCTCACATGCTCCTCCAGTATCCATACTGGGAGTCACCCATTTCTAGAAAACACTTCCCCATTTGCTTAGTACAGACCAATGCTGTTTCTTCTTATGACAAAGTATGGCATGTGCAAAGAAAATGAGCGGATCAGCACAAGACAGGGAAATGCAGCTTCTGTCTCAGATGCTCAGTTGCTGGAAGACCATGGGTCTGAACAGCTGTACAGATGTGTCATTTCCGCATCCCGGTCCTAATATTTTAGCTCTGGAGAATGCCCAACTCAAATGGACTCTTTTTTCTCTTGTCATTTTTTGGTAAGACATTTTTCCGCTGAAAGGCAGCAGCTTGATCTCTGCCTTCTGATGATACAGAGATTTGAGGCAGAGATGGAAACTCAGGAACCATATCACTGAAGAGAACAGAGCATGGAAAAAGAATAGTTTCAGCTTCAGAGTGTGGCCCAGAGGAAATAGCTGTTCGCACCACCATACACTGCCCATCTCGGCAAAAAGAACATAACACAGAACTTCAAGTACACCGGAGAGAAAAAACAAACAAACAAAACCCAGCTTCAGATGTCTCATTTTACTGTTGATAGTACCTCCACTCACTGTGTCCCTGAAATGGCATGGTTTAAATGGTATGAAGATAATGCAATTCCTAGTTTTCCCTCCTGTTTCAAAACTAGTTTTGGTGTTAAACAACACAGTTCATTGGTTGTATTAGCATTTTAAATGTTTATACACTAAATGCTTAAGGTAATTCTATTGTCTTTTTTGTACAACAGACAATGCAGTTCCAAGGTAAACTAAAGTTTCTTTTTGGACAAAGGAAGAAGTCCTCATCAGGAACAGTACTGCCACCTCAGCTGTCCTTATTCTGCATAGTGGTACCACTTCTGCTGCCTTCCATGTCAGAGATGAAGATGAAAAGCCTGCTTGTAAAAGCAAAACACAAAGCTGATGATGCAGCAGCAGCGAATACAAAGTATTTTCAAATTACTCTTTTAGCAGTATACTATATATATATATAGCAGTATACTGTGGGCTTTTTGTTCATTAAGTACGTAAGAAGCACAAATTAGGCTAAATAGCTCCATTCTAAAACTTTTTCTTAGAAAAATGAGTATTTGGATTTAACTATGTAATAATAATAGCTATGATCTAATCTAATCTAAACTAATCAAATATATAGCAAATATAATATATTGTACTTTATATATAATATACACTAAGTATTATATTACTATAGAAAATATTATATAAAAACTGTAAAGTTACAGTAATTTCCTAAGCTTCAGAAGTTACCATGACAGTAAGGCATTCTCCTAGATGTTAAAGTAGAAAAGATAAAGTACTTTTACTGAGTTTTCAAATTCCCTATATTCT
Organism: Ceryle rudis; assembly: GCA_033439905.1. Classification (NCBI taxonomy): domain Eukaryota; kingdom Metazoa; phylum Chordata; class Aves; order Coraciiformes; family Cerylidae; genus Ceryle; species Ceryle rudis. Next base: position 36,344 of record JAAGNO010003159.1, on the reverse strand, counting down.
GGTAGCACAATTATTGGGACCTGGGTATTTTGGTAGAGAACAAAGGAAAAGGAAAACTTCAGAAAGCTGAATGTATGTGTTGGGGGGGGTGTTCACATAGAGTCAGATTAGATGGCTTTGGTGTATGTATTTATCTTACGACAGAAGGCTTATGAACACATAAGTCTGCAATTGCACTGAACAGCCTGAGGCTGATCACTGGGTAGCAGTCACAGAGGATCAGGACAGATTGTGTTCAGAGCCATTTCCTTCCTAACACTTATTTTTGTTACTCTTCTATGATTGAATTTTAGTTGATGTTTGGGGCTAGGATTATGTTTTCCCTTATTTGGTAAAATATAACCTTAGAGCAATGAGGTCCATTGCTGTGAAGTAAAATGCTCATCAGTGTGACTGACAGCATGACAACTTGGCTTTTAATTAGAATATGCTTGCGTATGTGTGGATTTACTACCCAGACATGTAATGTTGCTCTAGCACATACATCCTTTTGACAAGAATTAAATTACTGGAAGGCTGATACAATGGACTGTGCAGGCTTCTGGAGCAGAGCTAGGAAGTCATTTCCACTTGCTAAGTTTTCAGCGGCCCAGGTGAATCTGATGATCAGAATTCAGCTCCTAGAAGAGAGGTACTTTACTTAAGCTTTACTAACTGACTGAGCAGTGGCCAAGGATTTGACAAGAGTGAAGTGGGCATCTAACTTCAGTGTTTCCTTTGGTTCATGCCTCACGCATGCTGGCCATGGATGGTTGTCAAATTTATATACTCATTTCTTTTCTGACAGTCTTAGTAAAGGGAAAAGTTCATATAGCAGTGTTATGGACTTTGCACTCTTTGAAAGCACTAATATGTGTTTTGAACTAAAGACTGGAAGAAATCCATTCAAATCCTATGATGATTATTGCAAACTGAAGTCATGCTGACTCCCAAGTGCATTGCTGGTCAGTGTGATGTATGTATCTTGAATGTACCTTGAATAGGCAGAACAGAATATACACACAGCACTTGTCTCGATTCAAGCTGCAATTTATTATTCCAGATATATATGTCATGAGCAGAATGTTCCTAAACTATTAATTGAATACAGAATTCCAGTCATACATTAGATTGAGCAAGAGAATGATGCAGGAGACAGAGATAATTATTTCATGCTAGTAACTATATACTTAGAGCAGAACTCCTTGCTAATGGGCAACAGCTTAAAGAACACATCTTTCAGAGTCTGTGATTCTACTGTGTTGTCAGTCACTGACAAGGCATTTTCCACCTTTTTTGTCCTCTACAGCTCCAGTTCCAAAATTAATTCAGGGCTGTGTGAAGCAGAAGAATTATATGGAAGAAACATTAATTCTGAAGGTGCCACTTTCACTAATGTGTTACAGATTGCTGAAAACCAAATCAAAGGTGTGTCTGCTGAGTACTTCTGGATTATATACAGTTTATGGAGAAAGAAGCTTGTCTTTTCTCTTGTTAGGGGTTTTTTTCAGGTTTTGGTCCCAATGCTCTCTTTTCTCTGAAACACCTTCTTTAAAAAAATGCAAAAAAATCGTCCAGATCAAAGGATAGTGCTGAATCAGTCTGTATTTTGCAGTGGGCAGAAACACTGTGATGCCAAGTTTACAGATACATTAATAATCGTATAAATAAGAATACTCAATGTATGCTTTCCTAAAAATGGCAGCAGAAGTTGCAACTTCTGTCATACAGGCTGGAAACCTTTAACTTCTTTAAAACCATTCCACTGTCATAGCCCTATTTTTCATAAACTTTTTCTTGTTGGTGTAGTGCTACTACTGAAAGGAAAAAAAAACATAACGCTGAAAAAACCTTGGTTACAGTTTAAATGCCTCATTAGGATTTTAAAATTTTATTTTTTAAATGCAATTTCCTAATTTTGTGACATATTTTAGCTTGCACTTCTCTGTGCTGATGACTCCGGGGCAAGAAAAAATACTAAATACTGCTTGGATTAAAACAGGTTTTCTTTTAAATTGTACAGCAAAGAATAATGGAGAGAATGGCATTTCTGTAGTCAAAGTACAAACAAATGAGGATCACTGGGTCTGGGTTCAGGCTAACACTCAACTTCTGTACCGAAGTGGTTGTTCAGAATATGTCCTTGCCCATCAGCAAACGTTAAAGTAAGTATATTTCCAATGCTAAAAAGAAAATTATATTTCAGAAAAATGAATGTATTCTTTATGTATGAGGTCTTCAGAAGGACTGCAGTAACCTAAGAGAAGAGCTGAATGAGAGGATCTAGTTTACTTATGAAATAGAAATCCATTTTTTTGTCTTGGATCATATGAAATGGCTCTTATAATTCTAAACAATATTTACTTCTCCAGTCTCTTTTTCTTCTGAAGTTGAGTGTACATACATGCTAAACCAGTATATTTTGAAAGCAAAATGATTCATTATTAATATGTTTTGACTTTCTTGCACAAAAAATGTGTTTTGGAGTTTTGTCTTACTTTGCAGCTGAAACTCTTCACTGATTTAGTGTCCTGTTTTTTCTACTTTTTAACATTTATTACATTAAGCTTTTTCTTTTCCTTCATGGATAATAGTTGAGCTGATGTTTTGAGTTGTGAATGTTCAATGTAATCTAAAGAGCAATGCTCATATTCATTGTATGTTTGTAGACAGTTCTAGTTGGCTGTAGGCTCAGCCTTAAAGTGGAAACTAATCTCACAGATTTGCATTCAGAAAGGACCTCTTCACTGGGCTTCACCCTTTCCTCCCAAACAGGCTTTTCTTCTTTCCTCCATGTCATTGTCTGTTCCAGTCCCTGTGGGCCCTCTTGAGGTATCTCTTCAAGCTGGTCTGAGGGAAGATAAAGATAGTGGACTGAATAAGCAGGGGCCAGAAGGTGAACACAGCTACCATCTGGCCTGGTGGAAAAAGTGTGGCTGTTATCAATGTATTTTTCCCTTTAGGATGCCTCACGGGGGGAAGAAATCAATGAAAAAATCTTTGAACTTTTAGAGTAGATACCCCTTGCAGGCACCATATCTCCCAGCATCCACGTGAATAGCAGAGGGGCTCCTACCTGAGGGTGATGGAACTCTTCACCTTTACACCTTTACTGGGACGGCACAAACATCATCTTGCCATGGGAGGGAATGAACTTCTATTAAGAAGCAGATTAAAAGGGGCTATTTCTTGTATTTAAGTCTCTAATTCTGATTATTTTTTTTTTGTGAAAGTAAGCATGCTCTTTGATGTTTATTTAGTTAACCTCTGAGTGGTTAAAATCCTTCCATTGGGCTTGACAGTTCCTGCAGACTGAAGTGGTACAAGAGTTGGCCTTGGAGATTATACTAAGTTCTGTCCTCCTGATAGTCTCCAATAGACTTCATCCTTACTGCTATTTTTTTTTTTGTCATCATTAAAATGTACGCTGTCTTCCTGGAAATACACATTCTTATGGAGAATTTTCACTAGATACTACTTCACTGTAAAATTCTTCATTTGGGGGGGTTTAAGCTTTTGTTACTATTGCGTTTTGTTCAGTCCATCGCTACCCAATTAAGACCATTTCCTGAGAAACTAGTTCTGCAGCAAACTTGTATCATAACATTTGCATTTAGCAGAGGACTGAAAATATTTAATTCCTCATGAAAAAAAAGAGAGAAAAGATTCTCCTTTCTTGGTGTACATTTATTGCAGTTGGACATTCTCTCTTTGTAAAAACATGGACTCCCTCTACTGGAAAATGCTGTATTTGCACGAGTCCATACCCAAGGAAAAAGTTCCTAAGGGCAAGCCAAGAAAATTCTTTTTAGACTTCTAAAATCTTTACTAGCTCTCAAAGTTTTCATGCTCTGTTTCTTACTGAGATGTCCACTTCTTGTTCAGAGAGGGAGGAGGCGGTTTCATAGTACTGATCCTGTCTGGCTGGGAATCTTCACGTTAGTGAATTCCAGACAAACCCTGAACCTGAAGATTTGACCCCAAGATCTGAAAACTGCTGCATTGGTCATGAAAATGCTCAGTCAGCTTTCTGTGCCAGAGTTCTGTGATAATGTTGACTACTTCAGCTGGAGGTCATAGAAAATTAATTCACTGGCCATCTTAGATAATGAAAGACAATATAAGTTACGTTAGACATGTAAAAGGTGTCACAGATGAACATCTGTGACTATTCCAGACACTTGATTCAGGCATTTTATTTCATCTCAGCTAACTCTGCATTCACAAAATAGAAGACCACTATGGTTGTCCCTTAAATCATGTTGATCAGTACGTTCTTATGTGTCCACATAATTGCTTGTTAACAAAATAAATCTCATTCAAGATACTCTTCACATTTTATCTCTAGGTTTTCCATACATAAATACTACTTAGATATATTTTAAGCGAAGAGCAAAAGTGTAAGGTAGTTACCATACTGTACTACAATATTTAAGGTCTTTGTAAACTCTGTGCCTGAAATGGAAGAGTAAATGCATGTCAGTGCCACAGAAGGGTAGCTGTGCACATATGCTGAGGCCCAGATGCATGTGCACTCTTTTTTTTCCTCTCGAACAAATGCAAAGGTGTATTGACCAGAGTGTGAGAGTTCCCTATTAAGTTAAGGACAAAGTATTGCTTGTAATGTATGTTGAGCCACTCTCTGTATCCTAGAAAACATCTATTTAGAAACGTCTGACTGACTGTTTTTTTTTTCTACTGTTATTGAAAGGGAAGAAGATGAACAGCTGAAGATACCAAGTAGTTTTGCCAGTTTGAAAGGGAACTTGGAGGGACTTTGCTATAACAGCGCCATTGAAACTCTGGGCCAGTGGAAGCACCTTAACTGGACAGCAGTAAAAAATGAACAAGAAAATGTCAAAGTGAAGTTTGAGCCTCATACAAATGGTGAGTGTTTTATGCAAGAGGAACCTCTCAGTTCTAACACATCAGTTTCAGGTGTTCAAAACAACTGCACCACAAACAGTAGCTGGACTTTAAGAAATTCAAGTTCTTGTTCTATGAGCCAGCGAATGACCATGTGTTCAAACAGGAGAGCTGGATCTTTCTACAGCAGAGACCAAAGTTTCTTAAATCTAGCACCCACTTGCCCTTCCCACTGGGGGAGCACAGAAAGCTGCCAATCTTACTCGGGTGTACAACAGCGTTGTGCAGAGAACTATGCAACGGACCACCTGAAGCTGCAGAGACCATTAACATCCTCAGAGGCTCTCTATGACACGGCCTTTCCCTTGGAGCTGCCTATCAAAACAGAATATGATTCCGATTCCGAAAACATTGCTGACAACTACCTGACGTCGCAAAACCGAGCCTGGCTGGATGAGAACGGCTCAGTGAGAAAGCAGGTGTTTAGCTACCCCAATAGAGTGCACCTCAAAACAGAACCGGACCTCTGTGAGCCCGCCTCACCTTGCCAGAAGCCAAGGCACTGCCTTTACACGCCGCGTAACTGGCAATGCATCGTAGCAAACCATCCCAACAACTTGAACCTGAACAGATCTTGGAAGGGTTCACGTAGCAAGGAGGTGGCCCCGTTTTGCCCTCAGGACTCCTCCGGGTGTTTGGAAAGCACTCCTGACCTGCTGCACACAGCATGCTACGGCCACTTCTACAGCCCCAGCCCAGGGGAGGAGAAAGAGCAGGATACCGAGGGGTTTAAAATGCCGTGTGAATTTAAAAACCCCTGCTTGGTTCAAGCGATCAAGCGTGAGCCCCTGGATTCTCCACCATTGTCCAACAGCGGACAGAACAGAGTACACACGAGCTTCCCTGTAAATACATTAGTAGGTCCAGTGCCTCATAAACCCACTGAATGTACGTTTTTACAATAGATTTTGTAACATTTGGAATATTTATAATGTTAAAAGCAAGAAGTTGTAGATTCTCTTCCAGTTGGGTTAAATGAGCTACTGAAATTAAAAGCCAGTGGAAGGATTTTGAGTGTGTGTGTGTGTGTGTATCTGTGTGTGAGAAAAGACACAGACACAGACACACACACACACATCCTACACCCTCTGCCCCAATACTGCCCTTCTCTTGATGATCTTTGGAAAGAAAGATAAAACCTCAGGCACAGAAAAATAGCCACTACTCCCTGCAAATATATACCTGCTAATTTGCCTTTATCATCTTTCCTTTCTTGTCTAGTTCCTTACCAAGGTTGAGCTATTTCTGTCTCCTGCTTTTGTTCTGTTTGTTATTCTCAAGCTGATGTGATGCCTCTGTGCAAAGAGAAATGGTTTTGGTCTTCAGCATGGTCAGTTTACCCTAAGAGTTTTGCATTTTTATTTTTTTGCTACTCTAATAAGAAGCATCAGCTGTTCCTTTATCTCAACGTTAAATTGATGGGAACAGGCAAGGGCTACCCAATTCAACTTCTTTATTTAAAAGGATAACATTCATTAAAACAAATTACTTTCATAAAATGCATTAGAAATTATTTTACTTCAAACTTAACTTCTTCCCAGGTTTCCTTGATAATACTAATGTTTTAGTATTATTTTTCCACTTTAAAGTCATCAGCCTTTCATGTTGCTGCTTGAAAGACTAAACAATGGGAGATATCTGATTCTATAAATGAGTTACAAAGTGCTGTGAAATGGCCATGAGAAGACAATATTTCTCCAATTATTTTCCTTGCTCTTAATTGTAGCATTAACAAAAGAAACGCAGTTTTGGGATAGTATCTCTCTGACTGATAGCAGCTTGGTAGACATCATCTCCTGACATCAAAGTCAAATCCCACACTGAAGTTAAAGATGTGATTTTCAAAAGCATGGTAGTTTCATTCCCAGAAGAAAATCTTAATCTCCCCGAGAACTAACTGGAGGATCTATACCTTTCAAAAGCACTTCAGTGCATTTTGGTGCTTTTGAAAACAGATCCGCTGTCCTTTGAACCAAGGCAGTAATGTATTTAAAAAAAAAAAAAAATCTACAACTTCTGTTTTGATTTTTGCTGTTGTTGTAGTTTGACTCCTGCACTAACTTTTGTTTTAAAATTGCACTATTCAACTTTACATCAACTTCACCTATATAAAAAACCACATCATTTTAAAAAAGCTTATATGTATATGTGCTTTTTGAAAGAAGCCCTATAATGAATATTTTCTTTTTTAGAATGTTATAAATAATTATAATGTCTCCATTTCTCTATCTGTTAGTCACTAAGGACATGGCTTTACATGCCAGAAAAGTGGCATAAACTTCTCCCAAATGCTATAAATATGTGGGGTAAGTGTAGTTTTCAGGTAGAGGAATGGTTCTGCATCTGGGAGGCTGCTCTTCTCCACAGCTGTCTTCTTGGAGGTCTACACGGATGATAAAGGGACAGGAACATCTCTCTTAAGAGGAGAGGCTGAGAGCCCTGGGACTGTTTAGCCTGGAGAAGAGAAGACTGAGAGGGGGTCTTATCAATGTTTACAAATATCTGAGGGGTGAGTGTCAAGCAGAAGGGGCCAGTCTCTTTTCAGTGGTGCCCTGTTATCACAGGGCAGTGAAGGGCAATGAACACAAACTGGAACGCAGGAAGTTCCACCTCAACGTGAGGAAAAACTTCCTTCCTGTGAGGGTGATGGAGCATGGAACAGGCTGCCCAGGGAGGCTGTGGAGTCTCCTTCTCTGGAGACTTTCAAAACCCACCTGGATATGTTGGGGGGGTTGGACTGATGGTCTCCAGAGGTCCCTTCCAACCCCTACTATGATTCTCTGATTCTCTGATAGAAATTGCAGCCTATATGTTAAAGTTGGCAGATGTAAAGATACACATTCTCTGCATGTCAGTGAAGTGCTTATGAACTATGGTTTGATCTGAAATGCTGCACTTTACACTTAAATGGTACCTTTTGATGGCTGTCCTGCAGAACGCAGTATTCCCAGCACAAAGGCAAGAGTGGAGAGTAAAGAGGGGTGATAATGTCTCACTGTAGCTCAAGGTAAATCTGCCATAGTCCAGCTGACCATACCCAAGCCATGGGAATATCACCTTTTTGTGCATCTGAGGTAAATCAGCTCCCTGTTGGCTACTGGCTGTCTTTTGTTTGAAACGGTCTTCATATCCCTGCCCTAATATTCCTCCCAGTGAGACTGATGCAACACCAGACCCCTCACTGAAGTGAGACCACAGTGGTGGAATTTACACCGCCGTCTGGTACACCACTGTTTACATCACAGAAATTCAAGCCCAAGTGCAAAAAATATTTAAGGGCAAGCAAACCCATGTAGAGTGAGACAGCCATTAACCTGCAGAGCTGCACCACCTCCGCCTCGTTCATTCACTGTCCACAAGAATAAGAGCAGCAGTTCTTTTAGAGTCTCTCAGAGTTGCTTTCATAGTCCTGTGTGTGGTGTGTGGCAGTGGCACCGCTTATGTCCTGGTGCCTGACACTCTACTGTGGCTGCTCAGCTGCCACAGGGCTGTGATAGGAACCATGTAATATCCCCCCGTCCAGCTCCTTGTGCAGCTGCCTGGCAGAAATGGAATAGTGTGGAGACAGGGTAGTGTGGGAATAGATGGCTGGGGGCAAGTGGAGGACACACCAGCATGACTGCTGGAAAGCTGCTCAGTTATTTCCACCCTTGGGCTCAAGGTCACACCCCTCTGAATGAGAATACCTGGGCCTGATTTCGTAGTACCTTACTCCTTCTCTTGTCATTTACGTGGATGCAGTGTGACTGTAAACCGCTGCTATTCTCATCTGGACATGCTTGTGCCACTTTGCACAGATGTAAGGGGTCACACCAGGGGCAACTCTGTTGAGGACTGTGCTGCTGAATGCCTTGTCTGTGCTTAGAAATATTTCCTGGCATGACTACAGGGGGAAAACTACACCAGGCAGATTTGGGGTTGAAAGCAACTTATACTAACAACAGAAGTTCTCTACGGATCTCTCCAATACTGAATAAAAGCTATTTTATTGACATAACTACATCTACTCTAAGGCTTTCCTGGTTTATTTCAGTTGGGATGATTTTTCTCCTGTTCCCAACAAAACAAGTCATATCTTGCTCAACTGATATTATAAAGGTGAATAAATCTATATATAAAGGTGAATAAATATATTCTGCAGCTGAGAGAATCTAATCTGATGTAAGAGATGTGATGACTTTCTTCTAGGAGGATGGATGTGTGAGACAAAATGAGATGTCACCTTCCAACTCCCCCCGCTGAAAATGCAGTCAGGTTTGCTTCTTTATCATCCATAAAGTCTGAATCCAAGAAAAACACATGGTAACTTACACTTATCCTGCACATCGTGTTTGAATTTGGCCCATGCAACTTGTGGCCGAGTTGTTATTCCAGGTCTCACAGGAAAAAATGCGGTATTAGTAGAAGTCTTTCTAGTCTTAAGTTATCACACACATGCAACAATCTCCTAAGAACCGTGCTTACAAAGAGTTTATCCTCTTTTTGGACAATTGCCGACCACTGTTGACAATAAACGAAGACCAGTTCCTTCTAAGTACTTGGAATATTGCACTATTTGGAATGAACAGAGGAAAGTAATGCTAGAAAAGAATCTCTTGCTATCTGCCTTTAAGGCACACATATTCCTTCATCCTCTCCCCAGGACATGTGGCCAAGATTGAGTCTGGACTGAAATCTGACATTACATTGTACCCTGTTAAATTGCCACTGATCTCATCTTATAAAACATTTTTGTATGCAGGCATTCATGATCCCCTGACACTGATGAGGAAATACAGAGCAGTTATTTTCAATGGCTACATTTTCTTAGTGGTTGTTGTTGCTTTGGTATTACATTAAAAAACAGCACTGAAAAGTAGTGTTTCGGATTTTTTCAGTCAGTGGTGTTTAGCTTTTATCCTTAATGAGCTGGTATTTGTATCCCTCAAGCACAGACCTAAAGTTCATATTAGGAGCCTCCCAATACATTTATTGTAACAACAATAAAAAAATAAAATTATTCTTGTAGAAGAAATGCCCAGTCAAATGCTTGCCTGATAGAAACTTTGAGCATTCAGGCTGGATTAAATGTCTTTCTTTTTCTGGTGCATGCTTCTAACACCTGACAGCTGATAGCATTCAAACTTCTTCAGCCATAAGCTCTCCAGAGCCAAGACAGCATGAATTCATGTATTCTGGTGTTCAGGGAGGGTATTTTTTAGTACGGAAGGTGAGCAGTTCTAAAAGCTCTCAGAGTGTATCTTCCTCTCAGATGTTAGTCCACAGACAGCAGAGACTATTTTCAGTGCTAAAGCCTCAAATTAAGGTCTTGCCTTTACTGAGAATGTGGCCTGATTTTAGCTATCAGCAGACAGCTGCCGAGCATCATACAAACACTAGTTTCCCAACAAAGTACACCATTGCAAGCCATTATCTTTACCTAAATGCCAACCTGATTTGAGCTAGGGGTAAAAGTGCATAACAAAATGAGTGGATTTTCCTGCTGCTCCTAAGGTTTGCCGGCATACAGTTACACCAGTGGCTGAAATTAGGGCAGACCTCCACTGTAGATAACACTGTCATTAATTTATATTCACTTTAGACTTCTTTGGATACCAAAGTAGAGTTTTGTTTGGAAAATCTGAGTGAGGGCAGCAGTGTGCAAGGGGTAAGCTCGTTTCAGTTGGTCCTCAGTTTGCAGAAAGAGCAAGGGTCCGGCACCTAAATTCTCTGCAAGAAGCACTGAATTCCTACTCCTTGATTGTAACATGGTAACATGATGTCTATCTTTATGGTTTAATTACTCTTCATTAGAACACAGTGATGTATTCTTAAAATCCTCAGGAGCGAGTCTCCTCTGGACAGCATAGGGAGGTCTGATGTTTATGCATCAGTCAGCTCAGTAAGAGTTTAGGTGCTCATCCTTTGAGGTGGTATTGAGATCGACAGGGCATGTGCAATTCTTCCCGACATTCCTAGTGCTTAAAATACTTAAGTGGGAGGCAGCAAGCCTGAGGCAAGGAATATTCTGTGGGATAAAATCAACTTCTGCTGCCTAGAAGCCTTTCTTAACTGTTTGTGTTGAAGCCGTACTGGAACTGAAGTAGGACAGACTCACCCACCATAGTTATTTCAGAAAAGCCCTGACTTTATCTAAACAAGGTCTGATGTTTTAATTGAAATCGTTAAAAGACACCATTTCCCCTACCTGTGAATACATACATCACCTTACATAGTGGAAAAAAGTTAATCTCCTCATTTTCTTGAATTAGAGCATCATGTAACTAAAAAGCCCAACCTCAGAATGATGGCGGTACAGAGCTGTTCTGTTTTTCTTGTCCTTTCTGCTCTCCTCTTTTCCTTTCTTTCTCTCTACTGACTGCGTGTAAACATTCAAAATGGAGAAACTTTTGATTTTATTGAGACTCTGGACCTAAACCAGACTGTAAAAAATTTCTCACTGGAAAAGGAATTTTTTGCCCTGGAGTTTCTTCCTCTCTTTTAAATCTTGCAGTCTTACGTGAAGTCCTGCATCACAGCTGAAGCAGGCTTCTGAAACAGGGGTAGTGAGCAAAGAGATTCTGCAGGTGGCCATGGTCAGGTTGTAGTCATGAGGGTTTTATCTAGGGGAAGGAGACTGATACAAGAGGGCTGCTGGTAGCTTGCGTTCATAGACACTACTGTTCTGACAAATACATCTTTGTTGTGTTTGAATACACGTGGCTTATGTTCTTCTCATTATAAATACATTTCCCTACCACGTTATCAGAAATGTTTCTGAGCAAAATCACCACTGACAGGCTGAAATAGATACTAGAACCACGAAGTACCTTTTTTTAAAAAAAACCCCAATATCTGGAGACCCCCTCAGTTGCCTGTGCTTAGGCAAAGACTTTCTTCGGGTGACAGTTTGGAGAGAAAGTGAAAAAAGATTGTTAAGGAAAATTCTGGGGAGATAAAAGATCACCTTGATTGCTATATTGTCATCGAGGTGTGATTATTCTGTGACTACAGCATTAATTCTCCACCCACTGCTAATAACTCTGTGCTCTGAAATCATGTCCTTATTTTTGCCGTCGAAGGGAATTTAGGCAGAAAAGTATTTATTGAAAACAAGGATTGTGGTAATTCAAGGCTAAATCTTATTTCTCAATCAGACTGAAGACATCATTGTAGGAGGCATGAAGTGCTCCAGTTCCTTCCCCGGGGTTAGTCTTTGAAAGTCTGGCAAATTCAGCGCCTGGATTAACTCTCTTGCTGCCGGTAATTTGTCACTCAGGCGGGCAGCCGGTGCTATGACTGCAAGCTGAAGTTTCTCAGGATTTCCTTGATGCAACAGCCAAAACTCCCCGTTTCACAGTTGTGTGGGTAGCATTATGATGTTCCAATGACTAATACAAACATGTAGCAGAAGGCAATGGAAAGAACATCAGCTAGTCTCAGTAACTGCATTTAGCTAATTAAAAAGATAGAAAAAAATCAGGTGAAGTTCTGGTCTAGAGTTCCCCATTTTGTACAGGAGGGTGTTACAGGATTTACACGTCCTGTTCTGCCTCTTCTTAGGTCATACCTTGGTCCCTCCCTTCCTTATGCTACTACTCTCCCTTCTGAACCTCTTCTTTTTTTTCTTTTTAACCTTTGGATCATATATATCCTCCCTTTGTCCATTTACAGGGTGAGATAAGAGGAGGCCAGCATCAACTGTTGGTATTTAAATTTTGTCTTTCTAAAAAAGAAATTCAAAAAGGCAAAAATGTCTCAATTTTCAGTAACAGTATTCAGTTTTCTTTCTACTCTTTATCATGGCCAAAATGATTCTTCCTCTACAAACTTCAACTTTCCTCCTATGAAAAGGTCCTTCCTTGCACCCTTTCCCCCCTACACAGCTTCTTAACAAAAACAAAGAACACTTTCTTCCTTAAAGATAATGGTTTCCATCAAAAAACTTTTCATTTATCTTCCTCTAGCTCTTCTCTACCTTGTTGCTTTTATGGGATGGTACATCATGGCCTCCACCCTCTCTGTTTTCTGTGTCTATAGCTTTACTTCCACTTTAGCATACTTCAAAACATTGCCAAAAGAACAGTTTTAGGCAGAAGTGCAATCCCCCTTTTCCCCCCTGCCCTCCTCAGTCAGACAGAGGTCCTCACTAACTACACCTGCACTCCTAAGACAGAAAAAAGGTCCCTTTGCTGGTGCAATGTCCTGTACTGCCAGGAACTCTGAGCTGCCGCCAACAGTGGAGTTCTGTGAATATATAAACCCTCAAATCCCTTCTGTTCCGACCTGGTCTCTTTCAAAAAATCAAGGAACCCATTTTCTTCTTTTGTGTTTCTCTCATTTATTTCTACATCTATTTATTCTTTCACTGGGCGATTGCACTTTTAATTTATTTTGGTTTTTTTTTTCTTTTAAAAATGAAGAGTATGGAAGCATTACTTAACATGTACAGGGCAGAGTTTTCGATTAGTCCATTTTAGATTTTGAGATTAAAACCATAAATAACTATCAAGAGTTTTAATGCGACTCCATGTAAAGGCCTCTGTCTGTTACAGAAATGCCCATGAAAAATACCAGTAGAAATAATATCATTCATCTTGAAACAGGGTATAAATCTGCAGTCAAACTCTGTGAATAATCCCATACTAGAAGTGCCACTGTAGGACAGGATCAGAAAAAGCACGTGCATGGTGGCGTGCCGACAGTTTTGGCCTAACTGGTCTCGTGCGGTCCCCCACACGAAGGGCGCATTCTTTCTGGAGAGAACACGGCCACCCGCCGAGGGTGGTTTGAAGATGCGTTGGTTTCCGTGCGTGCTGCGGGCACTTCGTTAGCGGCCTGGGCCCGCTGGTGCCTGCTCTGACAGCCCAAGGGCTTGGGCAGCCAGCAGTGGGGCAGGCGAAGCCACGGCCTCAATGGCCACCCTGGGGAAGTCAACCAAGAAACGAAGGAAAACCCCCATGGGCCCCAGGGAACCCATCCGGTACCGGCCGTGCTGCGGCACGTGGCGGGGAAACGGACGTCGAGAGGCGTCTCTCGCGGGCTGAAGACACAGGCAGAGAAACCTGGATCTGGGATTTTGGAATTGCGTTTAAAGTCAGTGCCTTCCCTGTTCTGTTTTGTACTGATTTTTCCATTTGCTTGTAGAAGGAACTTTCAGTCCCTGTCAAATTATTTTTTACTTTTATTACCGGTCAGAAATGTAAAGTTAAGACGTTTTAAAATAAATATTTGCCTTTAAATTAAAACCATCGCCGAGGGTGTTTCGTGCCTCTTCCCCTCGGCCTGAGAGCGGCAAACCCCGCGGCCGAGCTGCAGGCCCCGCAGCCACCGGCGGCCCCGGGCCGCCGCCTTCTGCTATGGCGCCTCCTCCGGCCCGCCGGGGGGCGCCAGGAAGCCGGTGTGGAGGGCATGGCCGCGGCCTCCGCCGGCGGAGGGAGGGGCGGGCTCGGACTCCCAGCCGCGCGAGGCGGTGGTGGCTCCCCATTGGCCGAGGCGGGCGGGTTCTTTCCTATTGGCTCTTCGACGCCCAGGAGCGCGGCCGTGGCGTTGGGGCGGGTGCTGCTTTCGGCGGCCGGGTGTTTTTTCGCCGCTGGGTAGCGGCGGAAGTGACGAGTGGGAGCGGTACTCGAGCTCCCTGGTGGGACCCGTTGCGGGCGCGCGTTTCACGGGTCGTTGCCGTTCCTCGCCCGGTTGTGGACGCTCTTGGGGCGGTGGGTCTGGTGGTGGCTCCGGGCCCGAGCTCCCCGCGGAGACAGGCGGCGGGGAAGGGCGGCACAGCGGCCAGAGCGGCGCTGAGGTGCCGCCGGGTCCGCAGCGGCGCGAGGCGAGGCGGGACAGCGGGCGGTGCGCGGCCGGAGAGCCGGGCTTCCCGGGGCCGGCTCCGCTCTGCGACCGTTGCGGAACGGCGAGCGGGGAGGGTCCTGTCACCGGACGGCTTAAGGCTGTGACGGTGTCCTGGTGGTAAAAAATGCGGTTTCATCTCGAAATGCACCGAAACAGAATAATCGTCTGAATTCGTCTGGCTGACGCTTCCCTCCCTCCCTCCCTCCGGGCCGCAGCTGTTGGCCGTATGAACGAGAGCTGGATTTGTTTTTCGCCCATTGTGTGAAGCGAACCGGCTTTGCAGGATGAGCGCTGCGGCTGAGGAAGTTAAGATAGAAGATGGCAAACCGGAATCAGAAAAAAAGATATTTTACTGTGAAGTGAGTGCGTTTCTCGGTGGCTTTTCAGACTCGATGCTAAAGCGTGGGCTTAAGTATTAAAGATCGCTCTCTTAGAAGTGCAGATCTGACCTAGATGTAGTGTGGCAAACTTGAGAGAGAAGCTGTTAATGTGGGGAATGCCATGGTCACTCCCTGGAAGAGCTGCTTGTCTTGGGATTTGGTGAATTCAGTCTGTTCTTGAGCAGTCACAGGTGCAGTATAAAGTCCTGAACTATAGCTTTCTGATTTCTGGCAAGTATTTCTCCCAGGTGTCTGTAAAGGCTCATTTATCTGTAAATGCTACAGGTCTGTAACATGTTCTATATTGTTCTAGCAGCGGTTTTATTTTATTTCTTATCATGGCATGTTAAACTTCTAGGACAGTACGTCAAAAGAATAAACAATTTTAGCATAAATTAGTCTTTTTTTCTTTTTTTTAGTTAACGATATTAAGAAATAATTTGTCTTCCATTAATTATTGCAGATCTGTGGATCTTAATGAAATGCAGATCTCTTCCTCTATTGTTTTCCTGATCCTTTTGATGTAGCAGTGAATGGAGTGGCAGTTATATCCTAGGGCATAATTTTGTCCCTGTTCCTTTCTAGTCACTGTGGGATCCTCCCCTTTTGTTTGCTTTCTAGTATGGAGAAGTTTAGAAAGCTAAGAATCCAGAAAGTGGTGGTAGAAAGGAAGGGGGAGGCTCTTAAAGGTTTCATACCACCTGGTATATTTGAACATATATTTGAGTATCGTTTGTACATTATTTCTGGTCCCTTCAGTGGCATGCTGCTTTCCTACATGTTATGTGAATTGTGCTGTTTCAGCTGAAGTAGGCTCTGAGAATTATGATGTAGAAGCAGATGCATTTCCCATTCTTACAGCTCTGTCTACAGAATATCCGTAACATAACTGAAGGTGTGCTTTCACTTTATCTTTCTAGGTTTGTAAAGTTCCATGTATGAGTTCCATAAGTCTTCAGTCTCACTACCGTGGTGCAAAGCATAGAAAGGTAACCTTTTTCCATATTAAGTGTATATGCATATTTAATCATAAATCTGGGACTCTCATAAAGACCAGTAATTGATTTTAGATGGCTTGAAGTGTTCATCTAACTTATTGGTAGATCTGTAGCAGATCCCTTGCTTGGGAAATCCCAAGAAAACAATGAGGTGGGAATCTCACAGCTCTGTTCTGTACAGCTTGTAACTTGAAACATCGCCCAGACCTAATGGTAAATATGTCTTAATTGTGGAAATAAAATTTGAATTACACGGAAGTCACGGACGGTGGAAGAGTGGAAACTTCTGGTGTTGGATACAGTTGGTAAAAGTACTGCTCTGTTTTCCAAGTCTACAGAATTCACCTGTACTAAAACTCACTTATTTGGTCCTTTGATAGTAACATCAACTCCGATTTCTTGCAGGAGTTACTTTGGCTTAACTGCCAAGTCCTGTGGTTCTGGCTATTTGAAGCATTTCAGTAGTAACTTCATGGTTTACTGCTTTTGCTTCTTTTGTGCCTAAATTATTAGACAGGGTTCTGGGAGGATGTACTTAGAGATAAAGCTTTTATAAATGTTGTTTGACGGAACTCCAGTTATTGCTCTTTCTCCATTTTAAAGTGGAAAAGTGTGAGTATTTTCTTAAAAGATCTGCATGTAGTTTTCCTTCTGTTTCACTCTTGGAAATCAGTGTGAGGCTAGACTATAGCTGTCCAACTTAATTCTTGAGTTAATGGAGGACTGCAAACTGACAGGAAAGAAGAATCGGACAGGTTGAAAAATGGATCCTTGTTAGATGTTAAATGTTTGTGCTGGTGCGTGGAGTCCTAGTAAGTCGCATGACCGCAGTGCTGTAGGAATAGCTCTCCAAGACTGTGCCATGATTGTTTTCAGTTACATATAATTTCTAACTTCAAATTATGAAATCTATGGTGTTTTTTTTGGTAGAAGATCAGAATTCATTGAGTTATCTCAAAAAGTTTTTGTATCAAGTTTGAAGTAACTGTAAGAGTCCTGTGCTATGTTCTTTTTTGATACAGGCTTGGTGTTCATAGTCAATAGCTCTTAGTTTGTTCCTTACTAGCGGAGTTGCTGTTCAAAATAATGCTAAAGGATGTCTTGACAACATCTACAAAGTGTAGGGAAGATGTAGTTCTTTACTGGGGGCTGGTCTTAGCAGTAAAGACTGAAGCAAATAAATTCGTGACATCATTTAGATGACTCTTCTTTTCTTGCAGCTACCTGTTTGTTTTTAAAAAGGCATTTGTAAGGATACTTTGCTTGTGCTTGTCCTTCACCAGAGGAAGTTTCAAAAATAGAAGAAATAATCCTTCATCAGGCGAAGGACAGTCATTGGGAAAATTCCAAGAAACAAATGTGAACACTGCACGTGTGAAATATTTCTCATTTCATTTGCCTACATTTCCCATAGCTATTGAGAGTACAGTGTGTTACTTTGAGTAGCTAGCTGCAGTAGTAAAGCTTGACTGTCAGACTTGTAGGAATAGTGTACATTGTTATTGTATTTTTATTTTTCCCCACGCTTTGGTCACCTGGATAGCTTGGTTGTTCTGGATTTTGAGTGGGTACCAAAGATATTTATCTAGGTTACTTCTTCATACCTTTGTTTCATCTCTGTTGGCTTGTTCACCCATATATCTAAACCATTGACTCCTAAATAGCACCAGAATGTGTAATTTCTTTGAAAGAGGCCACTTCCCAAACTTCTGAGCATGCTTAGGTAAATTGTATCAAATGCATTGTTTCCATAAAACTATGGAGATTTTTCAGTAACTTGTGTACAACGAAAAAATGAAGGTTTGGGTTGTTTTTAGGAAATCTAATTTGTACGTGCTATATTCCTTAGACTCCAGGAATACTGCTTTTGATGAGTTAGAGATTTTTAGGATGTTTTTTCTGTACTGAGTCTCAGTCTGGGTTTTTGAACTAACAGTGCCTAAATCATTTGCTGCTGGAAGGAAAATATAAAGAATACCTGTCTCTCCATGGCAGTTTAAGCAGGCTACCCAAATCTGTTATAAATTGGAGGGAAGTTTTACCTGGAATATTTTGTTTCTTTTCAATCTAAAAGAGAATAACTATGCCTAAAGCCTTGTGGAATCCCTCTGAATGTGTTGCAGGCTACTAATTTGCTGCAATAAACTGAGTTTATGTTCTTACAAGAATGTGAGTCCCAAGTTGTTTCATTTGTATTTTTATTTGTGTATCTGCAGGCTTAATTCTCAGTAAATCACTGGATTGTTGTGTGATTTATTTCAAGGAATAGAAATAGACTGGATGACATACTGCATAATAAACAAGAAGTAATTTACAAGTATTTCAAGTGAATGATTAGTCAGTGCCATGACTTCGTTGATAGATTATGTTTTGTTTATTTGAAGGCTTTTCCATTTGGACTTTGAAATTTATGTGCATATCTTTTTCTGAACAAGTGTCAGAGTAGTTGCTTTAGTCACAAAATAAATGATCGGTTATCTAATTAAATCTATGCCACTTCATTCTGCGATATATGAAACAAATGTAAGTTCTCAAGACTTTGAATGCTTAATTTACGAAATGCTAGGTAATATTTTAATTCTGTATGGTCTGCCTCTTTAGAGTTCATTTAGTTTCTATCCATAAAAGTTGATTTTTTTTTTTTTTTCTTGTGCCAAGAGTTTGTATTTCTCACTGACTTCAGTGTTTGTGACTGTGATGCTGTCTGTGTCCTTGAACTGGAGCTTGAGTAATAATCAGAATACAAGGCTGGGTTTTTTTTTTCCTAGGGTGGGTTATTCATGAGGCCAAAGGGTTGTGAGGTTGGGATGACCACAGTACAAGGCTGTACATCAAGTGCCTTATGACTGCCTTGGTATAGTTGCATCTAGTTTCGCTGGGAGGTGAAACAAGAGTGTACATATGCATATAGTTCCTAACTCTTTGGAGATCAGAATTGGCTTGTCTTACCTGTTTTGAAAAACAGTTGTCTGTTACTTTTAGCCATGCTGGTAAAATGCTTAGAAAACGGTAATTATATACATTTCCTAATCCTTTTCATTGAACTGTGTCAATAAGAGTACTGGAGGATATAATGCATCGAGGTGGGTTTGATTGCATTTTTTTGACAGCTGAGTAAAAACCTAGGGCTTTTGAGGCAGCAGTCCCCAGGTAAAATATACCTGCTGTGCACGTATACCTGGAATATGGTGCTATGGTATATATTTTATTCTGGTTTTGCAAATAAGTGTTAACGTGATTGCTCATTTTGCTAGAGAGGAAGTCCTAGAGTGGGACATCTTTTCCGTGTCTTTTGAACAGCCATTTGCAGGTATAGGACGAGCAGAAGGCTGTTGCCTCTTCTGTGAACTGTATTTGGAGCACAAGTGAAGATTGTTCTGGTTCTATCAAGGCTTCAAGGTTCCTTGCCCTCCCTTTATATCTGGGGATAGACAGGGTAGAAATGCCTACTGGGTTCAAAAGGAGCAAAAGTGAGGAATCTGATTTCAGAACTCTATAACCTCAAGAGAAACAAGGAGTGTTCAGATCTGTAAAGAAAGTTGGGGTTTGGTTTGTGGGTTTTTTTTGTGTCTTTGCTATTTTGGTGCTCTCGTTTCTGCTTTATGCCTTGCCCTGGGTTGTTTTGCATCGCAACCTGTGGTTGAAAATCAGGTTGAAAAACCTGATGTACAGGCAACTTTTCTGTCCTTTTGTATAGCATTAAAATAGACGGTGCCGGAAAAGTCTTTTAATTGGACTTTTTTGCATTGAAACTTGGAAAGTTAACTCTGCAAGGTTTCAGTTATGGGAACTTGTCTTACTGTTGTACCATTTGTGTGATCTCAAGAGGTATGCTGTTATAATCTGCAACTTGTATTCACGATCCAAAGAGTCTTAAACTGTAGAGCTTTTCTTTTACAAAAATCCCTAGTTTGCTTACTATGAGCTTGAATTAAAATAAATAGAACTTCTGTGTATGGACTGCTAGCATCTAGTTGGTAAGATTTCAAGAGCGTATATATTTAGGAACAATTAAATTTTGTGTTTACATAATACTTAACTATGCATGTGAAATTGTCATGCTAGATAAGCTATGGACTTGAATTACGTGGAAAACTAATTTATGCATTAGCTCTTACAGATTACAGTGTATGTGGGAGGTCTGAACCTTAAAATCCAGCAGTTTTTGAGTTCTGGCTTCTCAAAGTTAGACACTTTGTTAAAAAAGTCACCCTAACTTTTCATGGTCTTAGCTCAAAACAGCTGTTACAAGTTTCTTGCAGCACATGACCCAGGGCAGAGAATAACTTTCTTACCTAATGAGTAAGAATCTTCATTCCTGATACAGTGAGGTTTTATTTGCTTTTCTTTTTTGTGGTTGCTGTTGTTTTTGTGTTTGTTTTTTTTTCTTCCTGCTTTTTGTTTGTTTGCTTTGTTTTAAAGAAACCCCAAGAAGAGGTCACAAGTAAAATGGACCTGTTAGCTTCAGTTGTGGAACCCCATTTCTGATGTTAACTAAAACAGTAATTCAGGTGCAGTCAAAGTTGTTTGTCTGAAAGAGATCAGGAAGAAATTCTCTTTGAGCAGCAGTTCACACTTGCTAATGTTTTCTACACTAGTCTGAAAAGTTAGGTGTTTGCAGCTGTTTGATGTCAAACTGTAGAACGGCAAGTAATGGAAACACTTGTGGCAGCGTAACTCCAAGGGAGGCTGTGTCTCTGTTCTAAGCTTATAAAATCCCGCTGAGCTCATATAACACCACCTCTGTGATAATACTGGGACTTGAGTAACTTCATTTTTTATAACTACTATGAAAGAACAGCTCTCTGTCTTCTTGAGTAACTAACCATTGCATCAGTCCTGCTTCCTACTGAATCGTCAGGTTGATGTGCAGCATCTCTTCCACACCACTGAATACTGAAAATACAGCAGTCAACTCCATTGGCTGCTCTGAGCAGACAGCTGCTTTACTGGTAGAATGAACACGCTTACTCTTTCATTCTTGTAAATGGCAGGCTTGGTTTTATTTGCCTAAAAGTTCTCAACGTGAGTCAGGATCACTTCAGCTGTGCTCTGAAATGGAAATCTAAGTTCATCTTTTCCTTAGATTCTGCCAAAAATCAATCTGTCCTGAACTCAGCTGATGAAAGCCACTTTTCTCGTTTTCATGATGCAAATGAACTTTCAGGAGATTTGGCTAGCCTGAAGGTTTAGCCAAATCCACTGAAAATGGTGGGGAAAGTGCTTTTTAATAGTTGTGTGTGTTTTGGTTTTGGGTTTTTTTTGTTTTTTCTTTCCTTTGGGGTTGGGTTTTGTTTTGTCTTGTTTTGCTGGAACTGCAACTGCTGAAATCTTAGGAGCTGTAATCATGCAGAACTCAAGGTTTTTGTCTGTCATCCTTGATGTTGTGTTTCAAACCATAATCATCTCTTAAAACTTCATTAATAACAGGGTTTTCTTGAAATGAACCTTGTATAAACTGTAAGTACACTTTTCAGTACTTCCAGCTTTTGTGGAAGATTATAAAGGCTCTAATTTTTCCTATTTGATAATGGAAAATATATCCTGTAATGTAATTCATCTGCAAAGGCTTCTCAGGAAGTACAGGGTTTTTCCTTCAAGTGGTGCAGCACATTAATTTCTTTTTTCTTATTTTATTTTGGGATGACTTGCATCTTCATAATTAAAGAAAGAGAAAGCCCTGAGACCCAGGACTGTCTATTGTAAGTATGACATTTTTTTCTTTCCAGCCTCCTAGGATAGATATTGCTTGGGGATTTTAATGTTTGTTGCTTTTCTGGTAGTTCAGATATTTGCATTTATGTGTCTGTATTTCTCTTTAGATTCTGAACATTCTTCCAAGACTTCTATCTAGTGAACTGCTGAGCAAAGAAATATTTTTAGAGCATGAAAATTATGCCTTTCACATATAAATATTTGTACAGCTGTCTAGTAGAGGGATGGCTACTCAGCATTTTAGTTTCTTACCTTTCCAGGCTAAACCGTGTCCCACTTGTCTGTCAGCTTTCTGCACTCCCTGCTAAGCTTCAGGCAGTGTGCTAGGAAGGGAAGTCATGAGGCTAACGCAGCACTGTTGCAGGTGCAGCTCTCGTAGTGCTGGAGTTGTCTACCGGCATCACAGCAATGTTCTGCTTTCTTTATTGTAGCGGATTTGAGGTAGCAAAGACCTGTTCAAGGTATACTCAGCTGATGGGTTATCTTTTCCCCCAGAAACTGAGAATGTGAATCCAGACTGTCACATGTCAATGGAAGTAAGAGTTGTGGTGAAAGGTTTAAAGTGTGGTCTAGAACTAGCTCACAGCAGAAATGGAGTTGTTGTTGTAAAGGCACTGATAACCATGTACAAGATTTATTTATTTTTTTAAAGTACAGGAAGCAGAGAACATTGGCAAATATGGGAATACTGATAAAAACTAATGAGAAGACTAAAAAGTAGAATAGTTAGACAGTCAGTCATGACAAGAAATAAGCCTTTCGCTTCTACTTTTTCATAGCCTGTTCTCCTAAGAAAAAAGGCTTCTGGCTTTATC
>JAAGNO010003159.1:0-13606 GCA_033439905.1 Ceryle rudis | reverse complement strand
TCATGACAAGAAATAAGCCTTTCGCTTCTACTTTTTCATAGCCTGTTCTCCTAAGAAAAAAGGCTTCTGGCTTTATCATCTGTTCCCCGGTATCTTTTGAAGCTCTCAACTTTTTTGAACCAAATTGATGAGTTTCCTGAAAATACTCATCTGCCCAGAGGAGAGAGATGGTGTCAGTCCTCTGCTGATGGAAGTGCCGCAGGCTGAGCTCACCACTTTCTGGATTCTCAAGAATTAACACAAGTGAACGATTTAGAAAAGCACTGGTCAAAGTCCATTTTCTAAGAGACTGGACTTCATTAGCTGCTCTCGTGGCTTGGTGTTGACAAGAGAATGTCAATGCAAGACAGACACATCATTCTGATGTGTGAACAACTGGGAGATGTTTTGCCACAGCAGACATGAGCACTGTGTGCAGATCGTCTCTTTTTAGAAACACTGATAATGGAGCTCCTTGACAGAATTTCTGCAAATGTTCTGAAACCATGCAGGTCTCAAAATCCAATGGGTTTGAGCAGTCCAAAATTGTATTTATACCTCAGTAACAACAGATTTGTTTGGTTATGGGCTAATGTTTTCAGTGGAAGACAATTTCTAGAGGTTTATTTGTATTTCTTATCAGAGGCTATCATTAAAAGTAATACTCATTTGCTGAAGAGCTTCTTGCTCTAAGAACATAAAACTGTTTTGGAGGAGTAATGTAAAGGATACGTGGGAAAGACAGACTTGAATAAGAGGACAGAAAGTGCGGCAGCAAGACTAAAAAGAGCAGTGAAATACAGGAGGCTGTTGCAAGGACTGACACCTTTAGAAAACAGTACTACTTAACGTCCTGCACACCCAGCTTTCCATGGAGAATTCAGCTTAAGACCATAAGCTCGCTATAAACACTCTTATCTCTGGAAATGTGATAGTACAGAACAAGAAGCGATAAGTTAAAATATCAGATTATTTAAGTGAAAAATCTAGATCTGAAGGTAAACCAGATATGTAGATAAACAAGTTGGAACTGATTTCTGGAGGAAGTTGCAGCATCACAAGGTGCCACGTGGCAGGAAACATTACAAGATGTGCTGTAATCCAGAAAGTTCTGTGCCTCAGTAATTGTGTTGAAGTAATCAACATCTTCTTTATCCATATTGAATTCTGCTTCAATGAAGATCCAGATGTGGGAGGATGATTTGCAAACCACTGTTAGATTTTGACCAAAAGAAGCTGAAATTTGGCTTAATGAAATTTTATTGATCTGTTGGGTGGGTTGGTTGGTTTGTTTGTTTATTTGGTGGTGGTTTTTTTTGTTGTTGTTTTTGTTTTTTGTTTTGTTTTTTATTACAGGTAGAGAAGCTTTTCACCTGAGTATCTTTTCAAATATGGCAATTCAGATTTTATTTTGGGAACTGCAGTGCAGAATTATATTCTATATAATAGAAAACTCTCAAAAGTCTCCCATGGACGTGTTACCAATTATACAAATAATTCTCCCTCAAGAGCTGGCAGATCCAGGAAATTCATTGTACTCTGTCACTGAGATACAAGAACAAATTCTGAGTTTATTTGGCCTTTGTTCTTATATTTTTAAATAGTTTTTTTTTTCTACAGTTTGCAGATGTATATAGTAAGTGTGAACAAAATTTATGTTGCATCTGTGGAGTTAAGTAGTAAAATCTTGTGCATGAGCATGGAAAGTGTGTATATTATTAAATTAGGTACACTATGTAAAGTATGACTAGTATTATTTCAGGATATAAATAAATGAGATGCTCCTCTTATTGCTGCTGGATCTGTTCTAAGTTTATTTTCTCAAATACTCCAGTGAGAGTGAAATGTGGCAGCATGTTTGGAGAGGTGGAGTTCAAAGAGACAGGAACAAATATGTATATGGATGGTGTCAAAGCAAAGGATGAGTTTTCTTAGAAAAGAGTTGGGATGAAACCCACCAAGTATCTGAAATGTACACTGTCTAAAGAAGAGCAGGTACTTCAGGGGGAGAAGTCTGACATATTTAAAATGTTTTGCACCAACACCTGCAATTTCTTCCTTGCAGCAGACTGAAAAGAAAGTTTGTCACTAGGGAGGACACCAACTCTGCTGCTGTTATTTGTAAACAAACAAACAAACGACAAATTATTTGGATTCTGAGTGTTTTCAAATGGGGTATGCCCCATTTGAATCTTCTCTGAACTCATCAAAAATTACTGTTTGTAATCCAGAAGTGATGAGCACAACCCGACTCTCTTAGCTGTACACTCTTGTTGGCTTTGAAGTCAGTTAAGTCAGGAAATGCATCAGTTTCCAGATGATTGCGTTTGGAGGAATAGCACTTTCTTAGAGAAAGACATCTGGATACCATGCGAGTTTCCATACAGCGAAACTATGAACTAATTATTTTTGTGGTGATGACAAAACTGGATATCTGGATTGCCTGCTCTGCAGCAGTTCAGAGGAGAGCAATATTATGGAACATGTGGGAAGAGAAGGTGGAGTTTAGGACTTTACTAAGTGAGTTAAATCAAAGCTCGGTTAAGTATATAAATTCCAGTCATCTGATTTCTTCGTACAGTGATCTAATTAATGGAAGACTTCTTTCAGCTCTAGTTTAGGTGGTTACACAGTTGTTCATGTATAGGGAGGGGAGTAGACTGAATATCGCTTTATTTCCTGGGATCTTTTGGCCAAAGCAGACAGAAGTTTGGAAAACGTTTTGCTTTGAGCAAGAGGTGTTGAATGATGGGGGGAATGCCAATACACATATTATGCAAATGTTCCCTGAGCAACAGCAAAATCCAGTGATTTACTGCTAAAATGAGGCAGTGCATGTACAAGGCATGGTGTAGACTGTGAGCCATAACTGGACTTCCTGGCTTTATTGGTGGAATTAATTTGGAACAAAGAGGGAATTAATGGAATTTTTTTGCATAAGCTGTGGAATTTTTCTCGCGTTACAGGAAGATGCAGAGTTAGCTTGCAGTACTTCTCTTACAATGATACAGATGAAAAGAGTAATAAGGGATGCTGTAAATGTTTGTTTGATCTAGCAGCCTGTGTCTACATTCTTCCAACTTAAAACCTCTGAGTAACACCATGAGTAAAGAAAGCTTCATTATGGTCATTCTGTAAAGCATGAAGTCAAGGAGAGGAATCGGATCTTATGATGAACTGCATTTGTTTAACAGCACTGGCTTCAAGTTCTTCCTGAAGTAAAAGCACAAATGTCATGTATTCTGCCTTTGGTTCACCAGTGAACAGCATCCCAATCAGCATTCCAGCTTTGGGGTGTAGAACTACTGCTGCATTTTCAAGGAAAGGAAACCTGTAGCTCAGAAAAGAACTTCCAGACTAGGAGAGAAAATGTTTCGGAAACCATAGTAGTAGAAGGACTAAGATTGAGCACTACTCCAACTCCCTTACTACCTTTCTCTTGAGGAGTTCCCTCATGCAATGGAATAGTCTCTCTGCATTTCACCTCCTGTATTTAAAGGTGAATCTGCAGTGCTGAGTCCAGTACCTCTTTGTTGCCACTGAATAACTGAACTGACAATGTCTGAAACTGTTAAGTTTTGAAACATAGCTGTTGTATTTCTGTCAATCATTTGGAATGCGTGTGCATTACAAATGCATTTAGATGTAAAAGGTTGAAGACAAAGAAACGTGTTCAGCACCGTGTCATTGAATATTGAAAGGAAAATGATTTTTTTGCTTATATAGATAAGTAGTATCTGGGAAATATCCCTTATTAAATGAAATCATTAGTTGGAAGGGATTTCCTGAGACTGATTAGGTGATTTCCTAATTTCTGGATTTGAAGCAGGACTACTGCCAGTGTTGGATCATCACCTGCTGACTCAAGTCTTGAGCCGTCCTAAGGGCAGGGACTCTCATACTGTGTGTGTTTAAACAGGCTGTAGTTGCTCCTCTGTATTAATGAGGAGTTTTGTCCTAACATCTAATCTGTGCCTCCTAAGCAACTGTTTCTGGCTGCTTCTTGTTATGCTCTTCTCACATCCCCAAAAGGTTTGACTGATCTTTGTAACTGCTGTTCCAAGTATCCATGCTATTAGGTCTCTTTTTAGCCTTCACTTTACCTAACAAGCCCAGCTCCCAGATGTGTTCTACTAAGTTATTTGCCCTGGGTTGTTTGTCTTGGTAGCCCTTCTGCTGGACCTTTTGTGGTTTCTCCACATCTCACTTGCACTGGAGAGGGATGGAACTAGACAGCTTCAGAAGTCCTAGGTAATGGAGGATAAGATATTTAAGATTATCCTTAAGATTTAAGGATAAATATGCTGCCTGCTCAATATCTCAGTATGGAGTTTGCCTAGTTTATGGGAGATGTGCTTTTGGACAATATTCAGCTTAACATTCATCATAACTCTGAGGTTCTTTTTGAACCTTGGTGCAGCTGCTCAGTCAGACCCCAGCCTGTACTTGTGAATAGAATTATTTCAGCACAGAACTCCACTTACTGTACTTCTTAAGGCTTCTTTGATCCTTAGTGTTCCTAGGGTCCTGCTCAGCTGAACTGTGACATTCGTTGTATCCCCTAAATTGCTATTGTCTGTGAATTTGCTGAGGGTGTTCTGTGCATCCTCAGCTATGTTACTGATGATGCTGTTAACTGCTGTAGACCCTGGAATCAGTCTTTGGGGTATTCTGCTGCCTACTGAACACAAAGAGGCCAGGCTGTTGATCATTGCCCTTTGAGTCTGGCAGTCCAGCTGATTTTCAGTTCATTGGTCAGTCTGATAGGCTTTAAGGGATAATACTGTTATGTTTTAATTTTGATATGTTTAAGAAATTCAGCTTCCATTTTTAATAGCATTACAAAGCCACGTGGCTAGTAAACGTGAATTAAATGCAAGCCTGGAAACCTGCTGTCGCTGAAAGGAGAGTGTCTTCAGGATCATAATTGCTTTATTAAACTTCTGCAGGCAGCAACAACATATTTACTAAATGCTTTTTTTTAAATTGTTTATTGAAAAAAATAAAATCTCAAACCCCCAAACTGCTACCTTTGTAGCTACTACTATTAGCAAGTTGAGTTTTAACTTGACCATATTTGTAAACCTCAGCTGTGTTAAGGCAGACAGCACTGTGAACTGCTTCTGGTGCAATTCTCTGCAAGTACAGCTTGTTCCTAGAAGTAAACAGAAAATAAAGCACTAAACATCTTATTTCACAGGTACTTTTTTGTGTCATTTAGCATTTGGCCATGTTGTCAGTCTGCAGATGCTTGGACCTGGAATCTAACTTGGGCTTCAGGCACTAACTGAATAGCTTTGGAACTAAGTAATTTTTGTACTTGCAGAGTAGCGGGAAATCTTCTGTTCATGCTACTAAAGACTTTGAAGCTTTTTACTGAAAAAGATGGATGATTTATTAAAAGAAATCAAGGGAGATACGCTCTCTTATATCACTCCCTTACATTAATGTTGCAGGGCTGTTTGCAAAATGTTTACAACATTGATTTGATTTACAGCTTTTTATAAGTATCTCTTAAGAGAAAACCACGGATGAAAACATGTTATATTTTCCATAACTATGGAAAACTACTTCCCTTCAAAAATAGGAATCAAATGAGCATCTAGTTTAACTTTCACTTTTTCTAGTCAATGAATACTGGTGTGTCATCATGTTTTAATCTTGAATGTTGCAACTTAGAAAATACTGAGAACATTGTTCAAGCTTGCTTCTGCTGTGTCAGTGGCTATGGATTTGAGGGAGGAGAGGTGCAAGGGAAAGAAGTCCCAAAGGAAGGGAGTGGAACTACCTTTACAAAAGAACATCTAAAAATTCACTCTGAAGAATGTATACAGAACCTTATGCAAAAGAAGGTGCAGTTTAATGACTTTACTGTCTCTGGCACTGTGTTTAGGTCTAAATGTTTAGAGCAGATGTTTTCTGTTGAGTACTTCTAATGCAGGTGGACTCTCATACACAATACTGAATGACTAATTAAAATAGCTAGGCAGTATGAAAAACACTAAAAACTGAATACTTTATGCTTCTGTGACATTCATGTGTTTGGTATATTGTGTTGGTAGATAAGTGGAGTGGAAATGAAGAGTTTTTCTTACTTAGAGCACTGAAATTACAAAAGGGAAGTGTAGCCTATTACTGAGCCTGTATTAAACTGCAAAATGAAGATGATTGTTCACTTTGACTAGTTTGAATGATCTACTAGGTACTTCATAAAAGCAAGTGAGAAGTAGTCTGACTGTTGAACTATTATCCTAGGTCCTCCAGCTCCAGTCCGACCTCCGATGAATTATGAAACACAGAGACCAGGTAGCTGACTATAAATGAGCTGATGTCTTTTCTGGGTGCAACTTTTGAAATCGATGTTTTTGTTTCAATGATCGCCAAAGCAGCTGGATGATTGAGTTAAGAAGTAGTGGAAGTTACCAAAAACTTGAACCATTGCTGTTCCTTCGTGCACTGATTAATTTATGTAAGAAAAGGTTTTAGGAGAATGTGAAGTTAGAGCATTTTCACAGGAATGCTTTCAAACTTGAGACATAGTTTCTGTCATCTTTATTATCTGATAACATCTAACATCAATGAATCTAGCTAATGGTTTGGTGTTTGGTTTTGTTTTTTTAACTGGTGTAGTTTTAAACAGAAACTTTTGCAGTCTGCATGTGTGCACATACGATACAGTGAAAGTTTGACATAACAAAAGCATATAAACCAACAACAGTAGGGCTTGGTTGTTATCAAGATAATAGTAAGACAAGACTATTTAGTTGTATGTTTGGAAGCAAGAAGGAAATGGCCATTACCTTGTAGAGGCTTTTAACTTTTTTCTGCATGGCTCTTTCCATATTAAGCCCAAAATACCATATGCTTTTCACTGTCGGCTGGGGAATAGCCAGCTCACTCTGAGAGCTACTGCACAGGCACACAAATGCACGGGAATTGCACAATACATTTAAGTGTTGGTAAAAATCTATCTGTGGTGGCATGTAATGATCTCCAACTTGTTACGTGTCAGCTCTGTCACACTGTGCTACTGCTGCATGTCACCTCAGATAAAAACTAACAGCGAAAGATTTTAACAAGACTGAAGTTCTGGTGGGAATGGGCAGGAAGTGTCCCATCGGGGATTTTCTACCACAATTAAATGTCATGAGGTTTTCCGTATAAAGTAATGCTGGAACTTTGTGAATTTTTTGTGTGTGTGCAGCCCTGGACTTTAACTTACTGGTGGCACGAGCACATTCCTAATGGCATGAACATTTAAGAATAAGCATGGAATTCCTTATCCTCCAGAAGTTTGTTTTGGTTTGTTTGGTTGTTTGGTAACCTGTCATCCTAGAGGGAAAGAACACAGTAACAGTTCAGTGCTTGTGATAGTTCCATGTGTTTGCTCCAGTTTGAAGAAACTATCAGTGTTTGTGACTCGTATGAAATTCATCAGTCTGTTAAAATACAGCTGTATGTAATTAGGAAGATGAGTTCTATTTCTTCACTTTTTTTTTCCAGATTAAAAATATGTATTTTAACATTGCAGCATGCTCTTTTATAATGACCAGCATTTGAATACACTTAATGCTTCTGAGATTTTTGTAGATACGTTTAGCTGAACTTTGTTAGTGCTCCAAATTGACCAGGAATATTTCAGTAGTGTTTTAGACAGTGCAAAACCCAAGCTATTAAAACTCAGTGAGACGCATTATACAGTCCTGATTGAAACATTGCTACTTCTGGCTTAGGGACATACTAACTGTGGTAGTGCAGCTTCTGGTCTGCTCAGAGTACAAGAGGCATTTGCTGTATTAGTGAAGATGGTGGGTTCTTAGACTTAAGGCAGTCAGACTCCTGAGCTTCAGACTCCAAACAAGCAGTCTCAGTATGTGACATGAGTACTAGAGATGTAGGGGAAGAGGGAGGTTGATGGCTTGTGCTTTTTTTTTTTTTTTTTTTTTTTCCAATGAGAACTGTTACTGTCTAGGACATGTTATGAATGTGAACTTGGTATCTCTCCTCAGTAACTTGGATTGTGTTAGAAAATCTGTTTTGCTTGCTTGTTTCCCGTCTTGAAGACATTAATTCCTTGCGTGCAAATTGTTTATGGAAAACAGTCTTGGAATCTTTTTGTGAGTGACTGGGATCTTTCCCATTTTCCTTACGCATTTCAGAGTGCAAATTAGGCTGGTCCTCTTAAGTCTCCATGAGAAACTCATTTAAAATCATACAAATTATATGTAAGCTGTCTAATGTGTACTGTCTCTATGTGTATATATTTTACTATAGTGAAGAGAGGACTTACAAAGGACATAACCTGTCTGAAGGATTTTATGAATGATCCCAAAAGAGAAGAACCTCTAGTTGGTATGTTTTTTTGTTATTTAGATGGTATGTCTTTGAATTTGTGACCAAATGGCTTTTGTTTTGAAATAAAAGGTGGAATTTTAAATATTGTTTCATTGTCTGCAAATGTATTGAATATTTTATAGGATATATCTTATCTCATACCCTTTAAAGTTTAGCTTATTACACTGTTATAAAGGCTACCTCTTTTATGCACCTTAATTTTTAGACAACTTGTTCCTGATAAGTGCCATTGTAGTAAAGAAGCTTTTCATAGATCACAGAATGGTTGAGGGTGGAAGGGACCTCTGGAGGTCATCTTGTCTTAACTCTCTGCTCAAGCACAGTTTCCCAGAACTGGTTGCTCAGGACCGTGTCCAGGTGGCTTTTGAACATCCCCAAGGTGGGAGACTCCACAGCTCAGGGGAACCTGTACCAGTGCTCAGTCGCCCTCACAGTTAAAGGTATTTCCTGATGTTCAGATGGAACCTCCTATGTTGCAGTTTGTGCCCACTGCCTCTTGTCCTGCACCACTGAAGAGTCGGCTCCCTCTTCTTTGCACTCTCCCTTCAGGTACTTACACACTCCCCCTGCCCCCTCCAAATCTTCCTCCAGCCTGAACAGTCCCAACTCTCTCAGCCTTTCCTCATAGGAGGGATGCTCTAGTGCCTTCATCGTATTCATGGCCCTTCGTATGTTCATGTCTTTTGTGCTGGAAAGACCAGAACTGGACAACAACACTTAAGATGTGGCCTTACTGGTGCTGAGTGGAGAAGGTGGATCATCTCCTTTGGCCTGCTGGCAACATTCCTCCTTGTGCAGCCCATACCATTCACCTTCTTGGCCATGAGACCCCATTGCTGGCTCATTTTCACCTCGGGCTTTTTCTGCTTTCCAGCTAGTCGGCCATCGTGTACTGGTACCTGGGCTTGTTCCTCCCCTGGTGCAGGACTTTGCACTTCTCCTCATTGAACTGCATGAAGTTCCTATCGGCCCAACTCCCCCACCTCTCAAGGTCCCTCTGGATGGCAGTAAATACACCCCCTGGTGTATTTACCATTCTTCTCAGTTTTGTGTCATCATCAGCCTTGCTGAGGGTACACCCTGCCCCATCATCCAGATCATTAATGAACATGTTGAGCAGGACTGGACCCAGTACTGACCCTTGGGGTGCACCACTACCTACTGGCCTCTGCCTGACCTTCATGACACTGGTGACTTGTCATCTGGTGATTCTTCATGGTTTTCCATTTTGGTGGGATATACAGGTGTTCCTGTTCAGTGAGATATTTTTCCTCACTGTCTTTGGGAATCCTAGAAGTAAACTTTGAGGTTTGTTTTCCTTCTAATTGCTAGATTAGACAGCCCTTGGGAGGAGATAAGCAATACTGCCTGGCAGTGGCCTTAGTGTTCCTAGTATGTGCTGGTGGCCTAGAGAAATATGTTCCCTGATGAAGAGCTAAGTAGCAGATTTCCTTGTATTAGCAGAGAATTTCTGTTTAGTGAATTGTCTTGCTGTTACTCCACATAAAGTATCAATATTAAGAAGCATAGCAATAAATTAGTATAACATTTTAATAGAAAAAGGTGAATAGCAAAGTGTTATATTCTTGTATATTCAATTCATTTGTTGATAGTTTATATTTAGAATTAAGATTTATCAGTATAATACTGTGGTGGGTCTGAGTTTCTTCATAGCAGCCCTTATGGTTTTGATTTGTGACTAAATCTGTGTCGATAACACACCAGTGTTATAGCTGTTGATGAGCGGTGCACAGTGTCATGCTGGGTCCTGACCCCTCACCCCTCTGGGGATGGGTAAGAGATTGGGAGGGGGCACAAACAGGACAGGTGACCCAAACTGGCCAAAAGGATATTCCTGCTGCATAGTGTCATGCTCAGCCATTGCAATTGAGGTAAAGGAGGAAAAAGGGGGAGTGCAGGGGTTTAGCTTCTGAGGTGGCTGTTCAGAGACTGTCTGGTATTGATCTGATTGTGGGGAGGTGAGCGACTGTTTTTGCATGAGGTTTTTAAATTTTTTCCTCCCTCTTTCCTTCCCCTGTTAAACCATGATTTTTTTTGCTTTTGGCCTTTCTGCTGCGGGGTGTGTAAATGTGTGAGCAAGCAGCTGTGTGGTGCTCAGCTGCTGGGTGGTCAAAAATAGACAGTATTGGAAATTATGATCATAGGGAACAGCTGCAGGTTTTTCCTATTTGTTTTCAACTGCTTATAAACTACTTGCATTTGAGCTGGTCAGAGAAAAACTTTTCCTGCTGGGTATAAACCTCAAACTTAGAGATTTCTAAATATCTGAAGGCATAATCTTTCAGTCATTCCTAGGCAAAAATGATGAAGAAAAAAATTCCTGTAATTCTTAAAAGTTTGTGGAAGACTTTTAGATTATGAAGGACTAAATGTTCTGAAGTGCTTATTGTCTTTCCTACATGTGCTTTGTGCTACTTGAACACTGTCCAAATTATGCTTGACTAAGTAGTTTAGATGCAGTTTTAAAATCTATAGACATTTGCATGGCATTTCCTATTCTCATTCTCTTTTTTCATATGCATTCTCTTTCATGATTGTGTTGAATGGAAGGCTTGCTCTTAGTTTCTCGAAAATATCCCAGGCAGGAAAAAAAGGTACATGAAATATTTTATTTTTGTGGGCTTGCAAATCTGCCATAGGCAGTGTTTTCCCTTTGAGCATAAAGCACTGTAAAGAGATAAATTTAACTGATGTGGGTAGTAAGTCCAAAGAAGTGTTGATATTCTGAAAATGGAATACTTTTTATTTATTAATTTGGCTTTTAATGAGTAACATTGAAGATGAAAATGTTTGCTTATAGCAGTCTATACTAAAGTGTAGGTGTTTGTAACTCTTGCTTTTGCAGGCTTGGAGCATGTGGTTGAAATCAGATTTGAAGGAAGAAAAGAGCCACATTATGAGTGCAAGCTGTGTGAGTTTAATACAGAGATGGCACCCATGATAGAACATCTTAGTGGTTATAAACACAGAAGAGCATACATCGTGAGTAATTTTGATGCATTTTGATCACAGCTTCTTTACAGTTCTCCCCTTTATTTATTTATTCTATGAATACCTAATGTCAAGTTTGAAATTTAAGCCCCCGTATGATAAATTGCTAATACTTGCATGGTTGACTTCATGGGTCAGATCAACATGTATAGCTATGAAGCTGTGAGCTGTTGAGGATGTGTGATCCAGAGGTATGTGTCTGTATCTGCTCAAAAATCCGTTCTTAAGTGTTTGATTACCTCCAGGATCAGGTTCCTAGAATGTTGTATTTGTTTCTTATTCCTCAGTATGCCCATAGTGTAGTTGGATATGGTACAAAGCACGTTACAGTTTGGTAACAAGCTTTGCTTAGTATCCATTTTTTGTTTTGAAGACTACTTAAGCATCTTCAGCATTAAAATTACAAAGAAGAAACTGGCTCATAATGTTCAAAACTATGTTTACCGGTCTTTTTGAAGCTTGTCCAAAAGGTGAAATGTGCCAATTTTGTAATATTGTGATGAATTTTGATATTGACCATTTCAGGCTGTTTTTTGTCAACAGTCTAAAGAATTTCCAGATAAAATGAAGAGAAAGACAACAGATGTAAAGGAATGCAAAGTCTCATTTCTCAGACGGATAGCAGGAGAGCTAGAGAAGACTGAAGGATTAAAAATGTATAAGGTAATTGTAAGTAAATGTAAAAGTATCCAGAAATGTGTCTTTTATCAGTGCATTTATGTTTGACCCAGTAAGTTTTAAAAAGTACTTC
Organism: Ceryle rudis; assembly: GCA_033439905.1. Classification (NCBI taxonomy): domain Eukaryota; kingdom Metazoa; phylum Chordata; class Aves; order Coraciiformes; family Cerylidae; genus Ceryle; species Ceryle rudis. Next base: position 1,509 of record JAAGNO010003159.1, on the reverse strand, counting down.
GGACAAAGCTTGTTAAATTTCTGTGTGTTCCTAGGAAGTGTAGGATAAATTAAACTAGTCTTAATTTAAAGGTGCCCTAAAAATTCTGGGGGAAAAAACAGTAGTATTCAAATTAATCTGAAAAAACATAGTTGGTTGTTTTTAAGAAGTTAGGTTTTTTTAGATAGAAAATGTCTAGAATTCAGGGCTTCAGAAATTTTATTGCTTCACTTGAATGATTTTTAATTTTTCCAACTTAAATTTTCTTAAATGTAAGCAATTTTTTTTCTCAAATTTCATTTCTATTTACAAGCCTATATATAAGTATAAAATGATGGGCTACACTGTGCTGGGATACAAAAAGGTTCTTGCATTTCTAAATGCAGGTGTAGTGGAGACTGTTGTTATGAAGTTTTAATCAGAAAATCTAATATTAAGCTATTTCTATTCCTAGATTGAAGGTTATATAAGACCAAGTACCTCACGTAAGTCTGAATTATTTCACTATAATAGATTTGATGTCATTGATATTTATCCTATTTGAATTTGAATTAGTAGTTGAACTTACAGGTTTGATTGATTTAAAACATTCAACTTGTAATAGCACAAAATGAAAATCTTTGAAAACCTTTTTTTGTGAATTTGAAATGAGGGAAGAAGGGAATTGCCAGGCTTGCAGTGTTTCTTAGACTTTTTTTTAGCTGCTTGGTTTTGGAGGTATGTAGGATAAAATAACTACAGTGATTAGCTAATCAAGGAAAATGAAAAAATGTAGAAAAATGGTATTTGCTGGATTTCTCTGAATAAGCTGATAAAGCCGTCTCCACCTCATTTCAGTCATCAAAAGACGTACATGCTGAATCACTGTTAAAAGTGGAAATTAGAGTTCTTTAGCAAGTCCATTTGATCAAGCAATGGAAACCAAACCCTCAAGACATAAACCCAACATCATCTCTTAGACAGGATGTTTGTCAGGCATTGGAACAGGCTGCCCAGGGAGGTGGTTGATTCACCATTCCTGGGTGTGTTTAAAAGCCATATAGATGTGGTGCTTGGGGATATGGCTTAGTGGTGGACTTGGTAGAGTAGGGTTAATGGTTGGACTCAATGATCTTAAAGATCTTTTCCAATCTAGATGATTCTATGAATTTATGTCCTCTATTACTGTAGATATGCTATTGATGCTTAATGATTCCAGCCTGAAGAAACAACTACCTGGTCTCTCTTGACCCTTGTACAGTGGTTAGGTAGGTTTGATTGAAATGGATGGAGGTTGCATAGATCAACAGTTTGCCAGTGTGAATCCTGCTGTAGCTGCCTACCATAACAGTGCTTTTTTTTTTTTGATTGATCATTGGTGGCTTCTCTGGATTGTACCTTTTAATGGTGGCCTGCAAAAAAGGTGGCAGAGACCCTTTTTGAGCTCCGTTTGTCCCTGTTGTGAAGAGGTAGTGTGACCCAGTAATCCAGCTCAGTAATTCTCAGTTTGGATTAAATTGACACCACTGCTTACTGACTTAAGTAGAATTG
>JAAGNO010003158.1:24632-37783 GCA_033439905.1 Ceryle rudis | reverse complement strand
TTTCTTTTCTTTTCTTTTCTTTTCTTTTCTTTTCTTTTCTTTTCTTTTCTTTTCTTTTCTTTTCTTTTTTTCTTTTCCTTTCTTTTCCTTTCTTTTCTTTTTTCTTTTCCTTTCTTTTCTTATTTTTTTGTTTTCTTATTTTTCTTTTATCTTTTTCTTTTTTTCCTTTTCCTTCTTTCTTTCTCTGGGATTTTTTTTTGTTGGTTTTGGGGTTTTTTGGTTTTTTTTTTTTTTAATTATAGTAAGCTCAGGGTTGAGTCTGTTCTAAAAATGTCATATTCTATAGAGCTGTGATGGCCTGTTTTGGTAGCCTGCCTATGCCCCTGAGACGGGTCTGAGAGTTAGATCTTCAGCCTGGAGGAATGGATATGGAGTCTATTCTCAGCTCTGCCACTGGGTAATTATGCAACCTTAGTCATTTTATCTAACCTCGACATGCCTGGGTTTCCAGATCAAAAAAGAAAGGGATAACAGGCTCCTTTGTGGTGCTTGGACAACAGCAAGGTACGAGCCATTACACTGCTGCTGCACTGTGACTTCTGTGAGTGCTGTGATATTCATGTACATCGAGTGAGTCCGGGAACACAGATGGAGATCTGTCCACTGCATTTTTTGCTGAGGGAGACAGCTCTCCGTCAGTTTGACAAATCACAGCTACAGACACCCTTTGCTTTAGGCATGCAGGCTTTTATGTCACTCCGCAGCATTTTCCTGCCAGCCACGGCAGTCACTGCCTCCCGTATGTTGGCTTGTGTAGGTGATTCATGCCTGTCACAGCTTCACTTGCTGACCCCAGACAGTGATCAATGGCACTCCAAAGAGCTGTAAACCAGTATGAAATGGCAGAGCAGTGCCTAATAGTGGTAATAAAACAGCCGCCTAATTTAAAGACCAAAAAGTGTGCCTCGGAAGTCATAAACAAGGGACTCGTGCATAGTTTTTAAAATACCTGACCTATTGATTTTGGAGCACTTGGACCAAATACACAAGTCAGAGCTGGGTCTGTCCTTTTTGCAGCTTCTGAGACGTGTTCCTGTGCAAGCTTCTAGAGCATGCATACACTGGGTAAATAGACACAGTACCGCGGGACAAAAAGAGAGGTAAATGGTCCCAGTGATGTTAGAAAAAGTGGTTAAAAGCACACAGGTCTTCTTCTCTTACAGCAGGGTTTGCTTGGTGTACCTGGCTTGGAAAGGAAAGCAGAACTGCTTAACCTTTCCTCCAGCAGGCATGAGAAGCATCAGAACTGCCTTGTGCTGCACAATCCTGCTTCCTGAAACCATCAGCAAACGCGGGCACTGCAGACCTTTCTCAGCAGCTGAAGGCAGAGCATTGCAAGACAAAGTATTGCTAATGCTCACCGAGCTGGATGGCACAGCTACCTCCAAAACAATCAAGGAAACCGCATGCACAGCAAGTTATCTTCTGGGGATTTGTGAGACCCGCTTCAGTAGTAAAGGACAGCACCTGACACAGCCTAACACTCTCATGCTTTTAGGATAGCATGGGTGTGCTATGTGCTACCTTAGCAACAGTGACAAATGCATGCTGCAGCTGTAGCTTTGTCCTTTAATTCAGAAGGAAGAGAGCATCCCCATTTTTCTTACAGACAGCACGCTGCTCGCCTCCCCACAGAGCTGACCCTGTCTCCCAGTGCCTTCCTGCAGCTCTCAACGCGCTGGCACTCAGCCTGGGCACAGACGCATGAGCTACAACTGAAGCAGACATGTCTTCCCTACTACCCTTTGCTCCAGCCTGTTTTTCCTGGCCTCCCGAGAACATCATCTGCATCAGTCAGTCTGGAGCAGGATCAGCTACTTTGTGCCAAACCCCTCCATCATTTCTGGAGTCAGATGTCTCCCTCTGCTCAAGGCTTTTTATTAAACTTGAATGCCGGAGGATGTCTGGGTGCTTTATGAATATCCGGAGAAAACAAATGTAGTAATCAAGGCATTAGTATCCATTATTGGCTTAAGGAGGACTGGGGAAGAATTTAAGAGAAGAGCCTCACTGGGGGGGGGGACAACCAGCCAAGCTGATATTAATGTGCTTGCAAAAAAAAAGATAGGGAAACCATGCGAGACATTAAAAATGCAGAAATGCAGTTTCCCACAGAATTTTGATTCTACCCTGGCTTTTGTCCTCTTCTGAACTTATGAGATTTTTTTTGGAGGGAGATACACTTTTTAAAACCATATATAGAAATATTTATGTATCTGTGTGTGTTCCCCAAATATACTTCTTTTTAGTGCTTCACCAACGCATATGCCTGGGAGCAAGTATGCATTTAGGCTGCAAGTATTTATAGATCCAAAATTCTGAGACAATTCTACCTCGAAAAAAAAACCCAAAATCCTGAAGAGGGCTACCGCCGAAGAAAAAACCCCCACATTTGCTGAAACATTGCCAAAATCGTCAAATATGTATTATTGCAGACGTAGGAAGGAGGTAAAAAGAGCATTTATCCTCGCTTTTAATTGAAGGGCAGCAACAAATCCTACCAATGCAGAAGCGTTTTGGTCGATCTTAAAAAAAAAAAGTCTTTGTATTTCAGTTGTATGTAGAGAGTATCACTCTGTGACTCACGGAGAGGCCCGGCGTTGTGGAGACAGCGTTGGCAAGAGGGGGCTGAGGGTCCCACGCCCGCGGGGGACACGCCGAGAGCCGGGGAGGGCAGCGGCAGAGCGGGGATATTCACTTCTGCCAGAAGCGAACGTGCCGCTGGCAGGGGCAGGTTTTCCACAGGGCTTTTAGCGGCCAGGAGAAACCCGCTGTTTCCCCTCCCCTGGAGTATCGACAAGAGCCACGTCAGATGACTACCGAGAAAGGGAGACGGAAAACGAAAGCGCCCGCCGTCCCCTCTGCACGCCTCTCTTCGCCGCGGGGCCGCAGCCCTCTATGCCCCGCAGCCCTCTATGCCCCGCGTTCGGGCAGCCGCCGCCGGGAGAGGGCGAAGGAGAAGTTAGGCGTTGCTAGAGGGAGGGGAAGCCTCCCCCCGAGGGGGTTTTGACCGCGTTCAAAATCGATAAAGGGATGGGGGAGTCGCTTCGGGAGGGGGAAGAAGGAGCCGCGCTGTCAACGCTTCCCCTTTTATTGGGCTCGGCACCGTCCTCGCAGCCCGAGCCACGTTAAGTCAGCCATTTTATTCAGCCGTTACTGAAAATGTGACTTTCGCCTCTGTGCATGCAGAGAAAAACAAAACATGTCCCCAGAGCTCCTGCGGTCGAGGAAAATACGTCCTGATAACTACTTAAAAAAACAAAAGCCGAGCTTCGTTGAAGCTATTCCCGCAGCCTGATTTCCTACGGAGGGGGAAGGAAGCGGAGGCAGCTCCCCTCTCCTTGCTCCCAGCCCGCCCTCGGCCGAGGAGCCCCTGCGCCCCAGCCCCGCGCTGCCTACTGCCGGCAACCGCCAAGCGCGAGAGCTGGGAGCTCGCGCTGCACAACGGCCTCCAGCAGTCGATTTCCTCCGCCTCCGCCCAACGGAGAGCGCGGAGCAGAGGCGCGCATTACCGTCACCACCCCCACCTTCACCCCCTTCTAGCGGCCGCAGCCAATCAGCGGCGGGAAGACGCCCCCTCTTCCCCTGTGCGCCCCGCCCCTTGCGGAGACCAGCTCCGGAGGCCGTCGGGCTGCCTGGCCGCGCTCCTCGTTGCCGTTCCGCCATGTGGCTGCTGGCCGCTTGGGTGCTGCTCAGCGCTGCGGGCGCCGGTGAGTTTTCGTCGCCCTGTTCTTTTGGTTTTTCTCTTTGACTATTCCCCCGCCTTGTCGTTCCGACCCCTGCAGCTGGGGCCGTGGCAGCCGGGCCCGAGAGCCCTTCCGTCCACCCACAGCCACCGACGGTTTCTGGTGCAGACTTCCCGCCAGCCCTGGAAGTAGCCCCGGCGAGGCCCCGGGGGTCGAGCGGAGCTGTTGAGGGAAGGAGGGCAGGGCCGCCTCCCCTGGCCCGCGCAGCCGTTGGTCACGCGGGGAGCGAGGGGCGGGTGTGGCCCTGGAGGCCGCGGGAGGGGGAGCGACGAGGACGTCCGGTGGCACGGCACCTGCCTGCCCTGCTGCCGCCGCTGCGGGCGGCTGTAGCTCTCTCCGCTCGGCACGATGGCTTGCGAAGCCCCTGCTCGGAGCTTCCGGCTCTCACTGGTGACCGCAGGCGTACGGTGTGGGACTGCGAGCTGCTTAGGCAGTAGCTCGCCGTCCGCTGGCGGGGTTGGTGGGGGTGCTTCTCCAGCCCTACGCTTTACAGCTTCCCTTACCTCATTCTTCCCGGGTTTGGAGGTGGGTTGCTTCTTGCAGAAAATGCGGGGGAGAGGCGGGACGCCATGACCAGCGCCAAGCTCCTCGTCTTCATGTAGCTAGTAGTATTAGGGCAGCGTAGGATAATGATCTTTCTTGAAGAAATAACAATGATCAAATTGGTTGTTTGCGGTACAGTTTATCGGGTTAACGGCATTTCATGGGCTTAAAAAAAGTTTGGGTGTCATCGGTGTGTAAATGACATTGCAATCTTAACTTTTTTGTGCCTCAAGAAGAAACTCGGGGTGGGGGAGGACGGAGAATTAAAAAAATTGACGGCACTTTCACTGAGGTATAAATGCTAGATTTTTTCCAGTAAAATTTCAGTAATTTTTTTCAGTAGATTTTTTTCATCTTAACCTAAATGTTTAAAGCTAGTACCTAAATTCACATCGGGATTCCTGAGTTAGCAGTAAACTGACTTAAGTGCTGAGTGCCCGAGCATGTCTTGTAGTCAGTGAGAAATGCAAGTGTCCGTGAGATTCAGCCACCAAGCTTAGCCAGTTTTGACATAATGTGCAGTATCCCCAGATTAGCACTGAATATATCGTTTGAAACAACCTTTCTGTGGCAGCTTCACAACTGCATAATTGTCAGAAGCAGGCCCCCCAGCTGCTTAGTATAAGGCTCTAAAATTCTCTGCAGTTAAGACCAGTGCTTCTGAGCTGATAATCCATGAGAAAGTTTGAGGCTACAAACACACCTAGTAGTCCACTGCCTGTGGGATTTGGGAACTGTTGAAAAAGATTTCTGATGACTTGTCAGAAGAAGAATGTTGGAAGATGACAGTAGAAATATCCTCTGTAGTAAGCAGTCAGATTCCCTTTAGCGAGACAGCAGCAACACGTCTTCTGCTAAAGTGGTAAGGTTTATGGAGGACAAAACCAGCAAATATTTTTCAGTGTGCTTTACTTCTGTTGGCAGCTGCCTGTATGTAGGCTGCTCTTTATTTCCCCAGTACTCTGCTGGTGGAACAGTTCACATGAGTACTTCTTAATTGGCTCGAGGCAAAATATGCCAGCTTGCATAGACTACACAACAGCAAACTGGTGGAATCAGTAATTTACAGCCTCTTACCATCCTATGCTAATACTAGGAGGAAAATTGTGATCAATTTGTTGTAATTCCTTCAAGGTGGTTGGTTTTTGTTTGTTTGCTTTGGTAAACATTTGGAACTATTGTTGCTTCCTTTAGTTGAAAATCACTTTTCTCAGTGAGATGCAGTCAATGGTGAATAAATTAATCCTACAAAATGTAAATGTGCTAGTTCTAAAGGAGGAAAACCAAAACAAACACCCCCCCCAAAAAAAAAAAACCCAAAAAACCAAAACCAAAACAAAAAAAAAACCAAAACAAAACCAACAACCCCATACTCGGAGACCCTTTACAGTGAGGGAGTGTTGAAATAGAACAAATATGAAATTTATTTCATGAAGGACCATTGCAGCACTACAGCTTTTAATTGTGTGCATTTATTTTTCATTAGGGCATAATTTGAGGTTTGAGTGCAGTTTCCCCTTGTTCTGCTTTTGTTACTTTTATTTTTTGAGGTACAGGTTAAAAAAATACAAAGTAAACCAGGGAGTAATTCTTTCTTCATTATAAAGTACTGTCATACATAGTACATATAGAGTCAGTTTATTATGAGCTTTTGATACTCAGTAGTTATCCAGTAATGAGAATATTAAAGCAATGTTTCAAAGATCTGTGCTTTTTAAAATTAGATCTGAGACCTTTCCTTTCTAAAAAATGAGCTGTTACAAATAGTGATGCAACTTCTATTGCTGGGGTTTTTGTTCCTTCTCCTTTTCCCCTGAAATGAATTTAGTCATCAATTATATATCACAATTCTGAGCTGGTTTATACATGAGGATACCAGTAGTTCCTCTGAGGTCTCTCTAGTTTCTAATACAGTCTGTGCCTACGGTATTATAGGGGTTGTGGTCTTGTTTTACAGTACATATCTCTTCCCATGCTTGGTTTTATGAGATGGATATCGTCAAGTATTTTGAATGATTAATGCCACTGGGACTTTGGGGAGCAGTGGCTATTATGACAGCCATTAAACTCAGTTATGATTTCACACAAACTAGGAAAACCATAGAAAATAAAAGATTCAAAGCATTCCTATTTTGCAGTCACACTAGTTTAATTAGCCTCTCTTCTGGCTCCTGGTGTAATTTAAATACTGACTTTATAGTTTTTTATATTCTCAATAACTGGTGACTGAAACTTCATTTCTGATAGGCATAGGATTTAGGTCTTCCTCGAAGCAGTGGTTAGTCAGTACTGTTGGTTTAGAACTGTAGTGCAGTGTGGAGACAAATGGTAGAAATGGTCAGTGCTAACATAGTACTGCCTGGTGGTGATTTTTCATTACCTGCTTTGAGTGCTGCTGTTATTAGCATCACTCATAATGATTTATAATACAGGTTGTTTATTGTTAAAAATTACTCATTTTCAGTTCTATTGTGTATATATTCAAATAGTAAGAAAGAATCTTACTTATTACGTGGTACTGTGTGTACACCTCCTCCATCAGAAAGGGAAACATAGCATTTGCAAGAAACCATCTAAACGTATGGGCATTTGGCTCCACCTTCAGAGATGAGAAGGAACAAATGGTAAAACCTTTATTAACTAAGCTGCGCTGCCTGCCTTCTCTCAGAAATGTAACAGGAGAGGTTTTTTTCCCCCGTGTCCTTAACGAACTGTAAAGGATGCTTCTGTTGAGCTGATGCTGGGACATCTGTTTTTAGATACCTGTGTGATTAGCAGCAAAAATCTGAACATCAGTGGGACAACCTGTGGTTAACTTCATGTGTATGCTTTGCAGAAACCAGGCCTTAATGCAGTATTTCTGTGTATGGCATTTTAGGGGAAGTGTCTAAGTAAGTGTCAGGCTAAAGTTTATTACCTTTTAGGAAAAAAATGATAGGTTATTGTATCTCTGCATTAAATGGATGTGAGAATGGTTAAGTCTGTGTAGAGGGGCTATGGTAGAATTAGAATGCTGCCTTTTTTTCCCTTCTTTTGCTACTCCCTTAAAGCATGGTTCTCTTTTTGTGGTTTCATGAGAGTTTTTGTTTTCCCAAGTCATGTGTTATAATTCATTTTCTTCTTTCTTGTGTATATTAAGAAATAATTCTGAATGTATCAATTTTCATTTTTCTTTATAGGTTCTGCCCAGTTGATATTTACTGCGACAGATGTTGTGGAAAGAACTGCCTGTAATGAAACTGTCATTTTACCTTGCCATGTGACTAATCTACAGGAGAAAAATGCAAGTGTCATGTTAGTTCTGTGGAAAAGACAAGGAAAACTGATTTTTTCTTTTGATGGAGGAAAACAGCAGTTCTTCAATGATCCAACAGTTCCATCAGCTAAATTAGTATCTCAGATGGATTTACCGAAGGGTAATGCTTCTCTAGTGCTTAAGAGTGCAGAAGCAGAAGTTGGAAATTACAGTTGTGAAGTAACAGAATCAAACAGAGAAGGAGAAACAAGAGTTGAACTTAGGAACCGTTCAGGTGAGTTGTCTGCCATTGTTCTAGAACCTGTTGGGAGAGAAAACAAGCAAAATCTTACTGAAAAGAGAAAGACAAATATGACAAGGTATTATTTTAAATTGAAAATACAAAAGTATTTTCCCAGGCCTTCTAACTTGAATGCTAATACATGTTATTTTGAATTAATTTACAGGGAAGTGCTTCTGTGGGGAAGATTTGAACACATTCTTTCATTCTCTAATAGTGTCTGAAGATCACTTGTCTAATATAGTAAAATCTGTGCTTTCCCCCATCTTTATAGTTGGTGATATTTTCAACACCCTATGTTACTGCATTAAGTACTGAAATATACTCCTAATATCTTTGTAATACTGAGATGTATACATCCATCACAGTGCCTGCACAGAGCTTTTTATTTGAAGAATTGCATCTTGCGTTCTTCAGCTGTGCTGGAAAAATTAGAGATAGAATTAATAGAAGTTCTGTCTAAGAGCTCTAAAACTTGATCTGAAGGTATGCAGGTTTTTTTAGTGAGGTAAAAAGTGCTACTGCTAGACGGTAACTTGTTACAGTTGTCTAGCATTAAATGACTTCAGAAGACAGTGTTTAAAATAATGGTGACTAAGTGAAGAATTTCTCATTTAGTGAGCCATTTTACCTTATTTTGTCACATGCTGGCCACGTGCTCTAGTGCCATGGCTATTAAACATTGGGATCTGCTGTATGTGTGCAGTCTGTCTATTCTGCAGAAGCGACACTTTCACTGAACTTTTTGTGTGTATTGTTTATTTGTTCTGCACAGGAGACTTGCTTCTTGCTCCTGGAAATCTCAGAAGCACTGAATATGTTGCAGATATGTAGCACATGGAGTCTTAACTCTTGCACTGTAGAATTGTCCTAAGATGTTTTTGCTATTAGCTTTTACAGTGGTCATTAAAATACTTATGAAGTTCAAAGAGATGTTACTTGTGTCCTGCTGCAAAAATCTGTGTAATTCACAGTTGAGTCTAATTATGGAGTTAAGCATGTATACTGCAAAACAAATGTGATCTTGAAATGGACTGAGAGGAGCACATCCACTGAAAGAGTGAGGATGCTACAAAATCATTTGGTTCTTTGAAGACTGCAAAAACAGGGGAAGAGGCATAGGCAGTTTCCTTCCTTCTTTTATAGCTTCTTCCTCGCTCAGTGTTTTTTGGCCTGCTTTTGCCATTCACTGTTGAGCTGTAGAAGAGGAAAGAAGGTTTGAGGATGTTGTAGAATCAAGTCCCATTTTCAAGTTGTATTATTTTATTTTTACTTCCTCTGTGTTTAGAATTTTGAAAACTGTATAAAGACTACAAAGCAGGAAACTGATGTAATTTTTCTAATTTCATTTTCTAGTTGTCAGTTGCGGCGAGGAAAGTACCCCAGCGGAAATATGTGGTTGGTGAAGAATTTATAGTTGCGAGGTCACATTAGGTTTGAAAGTATATACTAGAAAATGTAAAACTTAGTCTTATGTTTGAGGGTTTAGCTGAAGGTAAAACAATCACTTGTTCTCCTTTTAAATTCTTCCGCTTAATTTTTTGTTGCTTGTTCCTTAGTGTTCTAGAGAGACTCTTGAGATTATAAACTAATAGAAGAAAGTGTAGCAAGTGAAATTGAAAAGAGTTTAGTGAATAATGGAAATCCTGCACCAGTCTTCACTCTGTCTTTTTCTGAGCAATGAATTCATGCTGTCACTACTAATATGTTCCAATTGATGCTTTTACAAAGATAGTCTTATAAGAGCCAATTATTCTCCATCTCACTTTACAGAATTCCTGGATTCACCTAGGAAGTGGGTAGCAGAGTGAGCAAGATTTCTGTGGCAGTGCCCTCGTCTTTGGGCACGCTCTTTCCTGATCAGTTATCTTCACAGGAGAGTGACCGTAAAGTTTCCCCTTTTTCATTTCTTTTCCTCTTTTCTCCCCTCTATTTTATCTTTACATCTTCCCCTTCTCTTCCTCCCTTGTTTCCTTTCCCTTCTCCCCTCTTCTTTCTTCTCCCTGCCCCACCTTCCTCCCCCCATGTCTGGAAGTCTCTCTTGTTAGTTTGGAACGACTTCCTTATATTGGCTCTCAAAAGATATTATCCGCCCTCCCCCCCCCAGTAAGGGAGATGTATTACCAGGAAAAGGTGTTCAGCTGTTTCTCTTACTTGCATGTTGCATGTACCAGCAGTATTGCAAGCATTTCCATAAAAAAAATGCTTTTAGACTGGACCTTTTGCAGTTCCTTGTTGTATGCTGAAGTCCTAGCAGATACCAGTCTTCACGGCTGCCTTTTTTCTATTTGTAATACCTGGTAGTGTCATCTGGAAACACTACAGAGGAAGTGAAGCTGCTTTAGAGTCTCTGCTTGCAGATAATTTCAGATCATTAATAATTCTTAGTTGCGTTGAACAGTATCGCTGGGATTTGCATGTGGGATTTGCCTTATCTACAGAATTAGCAACTGCATTGAAGCTACTGTTCACTATTGCTTTTTTGTGAATGCAAATGAATCAAAAATCCTTCCTTTAAACAATTAATTCAGTTAGGGTTGTCTTGGTGATAAAGAAGTTGGCAGGTATTCCTCCATTTCTCTGCCTTTAGTATAGTTCATGATTGCCTTGTTTTTATCTTGTAAACACAGTATCTTCTTCTGTGACCCCTTGCAAAAGAGGGAAAGGGGAAGAAGGGAGTTTGTGAAATTATAGCTGTCGTCAAGGTAATTCTTGGTACTGAAAGTTCTGAGGTATTGCTACTTAATTCCATATTTCTGGAGCTGCAGATACAGCTTTTAAATGTGGAGAGTAAGCATAAGGAGTATGCATCTAAATGAAGACTAGAAATGTCTTTGGAAGCAAGTGTGTAGGCAGAGGAATGGCAGCAAATACAATGTAAGAAACTGAGACTTTGGATTCTACTGACTGAGTCTAAATGAAATTGCGAGCAGAGATGCAAGAATCGACTGCATTTTCTAGTTCAGTGGAGATATTTTCAGAATTTTATGTTGGGAAGTGGCTTATGCAGTCTTTCAGCACGAGTGACTGAACAGCCTAAGGCATCCAAGATGCAGGGGAAAGAAGGCCAAATGGATGATGGTGGCAAGACCTAAAGGAAAATGTTTCATTTCTAAAATTAACAAAGCAGTGTTTCCTTTTCACTTAGGTTCCTCCTGTATTCCTTATCACACATCTGGATTTCTTCAGGAATTACAGCAGTTGAAAGTAGAGTAGAATAGCTAGGGAAGCATCAAACTGGTCTTTTCATCTCTTCCCTGCTTAGCCTAAATACACTTTTTCTGATCTACTGTGCTGTTTGTAGTTCTATAAGCTAACTAAATTGTACTGCCAGACAATATTATAAATGTATCTTCTACACCAGAGGAGGTTAAGTCCTCCAGTTTGTAAAATTTTAGGATAACTAGAAATACTGAAAAAAACCCAGGTTGTCACACAGAAGTTTAGAATTAAAAGTGCATAGGTAGAAGTCATAGCTTTCTTAGCCTGTTGTAGCTCTTAATGCTAAGTATTACATACAGTATTGAACAATCTAGAGCATAGCCTAAAAGGAGCAATAAATATAGAGCTAATAATCTCAGTTGTTGGTTTGTTCCTACCATTTTTTTTTTTTTTGTTTATTCTCTAGGATCATGGTTTCTTCTAGTGGAAAGGGCTATCATCATAGCGTTGCTGTTCTTAGTTATTATTTTGTGTTCGGCTCAGTTAAGTGTTATTGGTAAGTATTGATCCTAATTCTTTGCAATTATTGGTTTGTCCTAAAATCACTTGAGTGTGTAAAGGCATCTGTGTAAGATGAAAGACAGTGCTTATATCTAAAAGATGTGTAGAAGAATTGATCCAGGTGATAGACTGATAACATCTGCTGTGTCAAATAACTTGCCATTTGGTTTGCTCTGGAATCCTTTCCTGGTCATCCATACTGGTACTTAATGTTAGTTCCTGGCCTTGCTTTTGGCATGAATCAACTAAACCATGGGAGAGCTAACTCATATACAGTTTTTGAGGTATCTTCTGCGGCAGTGTTACTTGCAGGCTTGGGCATAAGAGCACACACCAAGCTACACTTTAGCGCTGCATAGTCTTCCATTCCCATCTCAGTGAGCCTTGCACTCTTTCAGGACACGTAACATACGGTTTTGCTATCAAGCTATGAAAACGGTAGTCTGCCATAGCATTTGCAGAGTTTGGGACCTTTGAACTGAAAACATGACCTCGTCAAAATGATGTGCATTCTGGGGCTTCAGTGTGACAGCGTGTGGATGTAGGCACCTGTGCGGTAGGTGTTTGAACCCTAAGCTGTGGGATCTGGGCCAGTCTGCTCTATTTGCTTGGAGGGGTTGCTTTCTAGGGTTAAGATTTTTAGCAGCTGTATGTCTTCATAGGCAAAGGTATGATGTGCAGCCTAAAGGGGATTGTGTTTAGAGCTCATCTGCCATGTGGTGATGAAGATTATCAGAGGGCTGGAGCACCTCTCCTACAACGACACGCTGAGGGAGTTGGGGTGGTTCACGCTGGAGAAGAGAAGGTTCTGGGGAGATGTTATTGCAGCCTTCCAGTATCGGAAGGGGGCCTACAAGAAAGCTGAGGAGGGACTGTTTATAAGGTCTTGTAGTGATGAGGGACAATGGCTTCAAAATGGAAGAGGATAGATTTAGATTAGAAATTAGGAAGTTCTTCCCTCAGAGGTTGAAAACTAATATATTTATTTTATTTCCATAGTGTTAGTTTCCTGATTTTCATTATTGCTTATAATGGTCTAGGAGTCTGACATGTTGATGAGTTGTCATTGCTTTCATTTGTAGCGGAACTTTTAACACATTTTTAGCTTTTTGATAAAGTAATAATTGCCCTGAAATATGCATGGATATATCCATGGAGAAGCACTAGAAGGGTTGTCATTTAACAGGAGTAAGTTGAACCTGCTTGGATTATTTTGCATCTCTGCATTATTGCAGGTGTACTTCCAATTTTGTGTTGGTTGGTTTGTTTTGGGGTTTTTTCTTTTTTTTTTGTTATGCTTTTTGGGGGTTTTTGGGGGGGGAGGGCAAGGGGGGTATTATTTTGTTGGTTTGGGGTTTATTTTCCCTTTAATTTACACTTCTAAATTAACCTGTGAATCCAGCAGTGCAATAATGTAAATAGTTTGTTGAACTGGGCTTGATTTTTCTGGTAACGTGGGAATATTTTCTTGGTTTTATGTTTTTGAGAAGTGTGGTTTGGGGATATTTTTTGTTGGTTCGGGTTGGGGGTTGTTGGCTGTTTGTTTGTTTTTTTTTTTTTTTTGCTTTCGACAATGCAGTTTTGGAATGGGTTATTTGTCTGT
>JAAGNO010003158.1:14053-24532 GCA_033439905.1 Ceryle rudis | reverse complement strand
ATTAAAACAAATTAAATATTTGATATATATATATATAAAATCCTAATTTTTTAGGACTTTGTGTCTTTGTTTAGGACAACTGTCCTAATAATAAAATTTGTGTATTTTGGTGAGAAAATCTGTATGTCTGATTGTTTTCCTCTCTCTCTTTGTTTCATTTTTAAGCATTAAAATATGAAGTGGTATCTGAGAAGAAAATAGGCCTTATTTTAGCAGTTTCCATCCTCACAGTTGCTGCTGTTATAGGAACTGTTCTTTTTGTCCAAGGTAAGTAAGTGTATTAAAATTGCCTTCCTAATTTAAGGGAATAAGAGCACAAACGTATCTTTTCCATGCAGTAGTGTGGAAGTTAGTACCTATTAATTGCAATCTACTAATTTTAAAATTGCAAAAATCATTACAGAATACAACAGAAACAGCATTGTGGTTGTCAGGCGCTGAGCTGATCACAGGAGATAAGACTCCAAATTTATTTCTATATTTTGTCCTGCTATTTTGGGTAAATATTAGGGAGTGACTTGTGGTGTTTAAGTGGGATCTTTTCGGGACCTGAAAAACTCGGTGCTGGTAATTCCCTTTTGTTGCTTTGTGCTTTATTCCAATCAAGGATTTTTGTTTTACTAATTTCCATACAAATGTCTGCAGATGGCTACACCGCACAGAATCAAACTGGTCTTGGCCTAATTGTAGTCCCTGCTGTGATTTTGGTACCATTTCAATACTTCATGTTTGGAATTGGTGAGTATTTCTTGGCTCACTAGCTCAAGAACGTACTGATAGAAAAATTGAGCTCCCTTCTCCACCTCACATAATCTACATGCTATTTTCATTTTTACAGATAGGTGCTCCGATAGCATCCTGGATTCCTGACCTTCCTAGTATCTCAAAACAAAATGTTTAACCTCTGTTTGTTTGGCTTAGTTGCTTCAGGGAAGAAGTATAAATTACCTGCTTGAAAAATGAGATTTAGGGTGGGGCAGCTGAGTGATTCCCGCTTTTCCTGACTGGGTCTTGGGAGTGGGATGAATAACTAACTCTCAGAATGTATGTGTTTCTTTTTTTTTCTACTTGTGGTTTATGATTTTATATATGCATAAATTTTTATGTGTGTGTGTAAATACACAAGATCCCTGAGTGACTTGCAGTAATTTGTGAGCTTTATTACTACACTGGTTGGCTGAGCTTATAATTTAGGAAAATCGGACCTCTAGGTGTGTGTGAATGATCTACCTGTTGCGTCTCTGGAGTTAAACTTGAGAAATTATAATTTTGTTTCTCTTCCTGTCTTTTCCAGCTTTTGATATTCTACCACAAGCAACATTTGTTCTGATAGGTTTGCAAATTCTTGGTTATATAATTGCAGTGGTTGGGTTTGCACTGTGTGTCTCAGGTAAGCAATTATCTTATGTAAAAGTCTCTTTTTACTCTCGTCTATACCTTTCTGTGGTTAGGCTGTAATAGCCTGTTCCTTCTCTGTGATAGCCCTGTAAACGTGGAGCATTCCTGTTACCTGTGGTGCATTCACCTCAGAACTACCCCCATATTCTGCTTTCTTCTTACCTTCCCACCCCCCCACTGTTTTATCAGTAACCGTATTGTATTTTGTAATCCAAGGCAATTATAGTTCAAATTAATTTGGATTGAGGATGTAAGTTTAAATCTGAAATACACTTAATGGAAGAATGTTGACAATTGCAGTGAATAACAGGAGAGCTAAACTGTAGTTGAATAGTACAGCAAGGCAGGATAAATCAGTACATGTCTCTGTATCATTGTAGAATGTATACAGAAAAAGAAAGATGCAGAAGTAGTTCTGGGGTAGCTTTGAAAGAGGAATGAATCATGTCTGGTTTTATCAGGCTTACTTATTTTAGTATTCTGTTATCTCTGATAATAAAAGTTTGTGCTTTCACTTGTGTCAGATGATACAATTTCTTTTGCCATATTTTTCACAGCCTGTCCTCCCTCACATGGATCTGTTCTGATTGCTGGTTTAGCTATTGTGGCTATTGCAAATTTGCTTAGCCTGGCTTACGTGTTTATTATGGGTAAGTAGCACCTAATATTTATTTTAGCACTTAAATATTCAGAAGAGCGATTTTCTCTTCGGAGATAGACACAGCTTATGTGAATAGAAGGTGTGCTTCCACAACTACATAGTTAAAAAAAGTTACTGAAAACCTGTCTGTATATGTTGGCTTTGTTTCACAGAGCCTGTGGGGAATCTTGAGTAAAGAAATTTGCAGTTTTATTATAATAAACCACCTTGAAATCAACAAAGCTGGGTTTCTTAAGTAAGAGTGTTTCAACTGTAGGGCAGGTGTTGCTGTTTAAGCTCTGCATTTACATGGTTGGCTAGCTGAAGCTTAGAATGAAGAGAGCAAAAGGATTTCAAAGATCTATAAAGTGGGTTATTGAATGGTGCAGAAAAAAGCTTATAAAAGTATGAATTTAAAGAAGCAAAATCTGCCTGTCAGTTTCCACTGATTGGAGTTAGGTTAAAATAAGAGTGATTTGAATGCACACCTCTCATTTTAGTGAAGACTATGTCATCTTCTGCTTAATAAGCAAAAAACATATCAGTGCAGTATAATTGGAATCGTGGCACACCAAAGCATAAGGTTATGTGGACTTTACAGCTTGGGTCTGAGAGTAGAGTGACTTTTATTTGTTTCAAGCTGTGCTTGAAGGTTCTTCAAACAGCTTGTTAGTTTGGACACAGAACCACGCACTTGAGGACCTACTGCATCCAGACTCAAGCTGATGTGTATACAGCCAGCGCAGTCCCTAGTCTGTGCTGAACTATGCAATGTTCTAGGTTTGGTGTGTGTACCTTATATGTGGACTTGGTCAGAAATAATACACCCTGAAACAGGGAGGATTTCCATTAAAGATTAAATTAAGGCAGAACGCCTAATACTCGTCTTCATCTATCACAGATATCGAGTCGAAAATGTGATAGAGATGAGGCAAGCCCTTTAACAGCAATACAAGTATTTTTTATTGACTTTAGGCTACTCGTATATACAACTTTGATTCCATGTGCTCATAGTCTGCATAAATACTGCATTTGTAGTTTGATTTAGCTGGCTGAAGAAGTCAAATGTGACTGTTGGGGTAGATTCCAGCACAACAAAATAAGCAGAAAGACGTGTGTAGCATAATTCATTTTTTAGAGCTGAATACATGAGTGAGACAGTTCTAGACTGTATGTGCTAAGATTAGTTGGTTCCTGAACAGAGGAGAGCTTAGAGGCTTCAGGAATTTTGCAGATCATCATATTAAGTAGTTTTGGATAGGGTATAGGGGAAGCTTCAGTTTTGTGTGTTGCTACTTTGCTCCAGGTTTTATCAGTAGTTATTTTTATTCGGTTGATCATGATATTTATTCATCTGCCTGGTCACTTTTTCTATTTTGTAATTATTTTAGGTCCCAGAATGAAAGATCATCCTCGTCCAGGGGTAAGCTTAAAATTAATAAATTTGGGGTGACTAGATGGCTCAGGGGATTGTAGTGAGATACTGAACCTTTCTCCACTAGTTCGAATTCAGACCAGGTTGGTAGCAAGCATAAGTTATGGCTGTGTAACAGATGTTTAATGTTGAGTGAGTTGGTGGTCTTCATTGTCCCTATTGAATGTGTCTATAGTACTGTAACTGCCACCCTTACCTAATGGCTACTCCAGCTGTCATGCCCAAATGGAGTTTCGAGGGCTGTCACAAAAAGGTGGTGGATGTGAAGGGAAGTTTGTTCTTTTACAATGCACTCTTTCACATGAACTTATAAAAACCTTTTGCTCACCTGAATGAAAGTGCTTTTCCATTAAGGTGAGTGCAAAATACCACTGAATTTTTTGTCTAGGTGGCTTATAGCAAAGAACTTAGGTTTTGGGGTTTTTTTTACTTAGTCTTTTACACAGAACCCTTCAATACTCTCTTGAATTCCTATGCTATAGCCTTGATATTTTTTACTCATTTTCCTGTAATGCCCCTTAATTTGATGAGACCATCTGACAGAAGGGTGTCTGTCTTTAGGTAACACAGAACAAATGGAAAAACACTTTGATTTTTATTTTATTTCATTTTTTTAAGAATGTTTTTTCAGACAGTTTTGTTGAATTCTAGAGTAATCATTCCTAAACCAGTAATTTGCATAGATTTATGCAGTGCTTTCTTGTCATCCATGAATGTGAACTGTGATTTGTGGAGTTTTGCAGAAGCAAGTAAAAGAGGCACAACTGTAAAACACCAATAAAATTTCCTTACAGCAGGGGAGCATGGCAAATACTAAGTCATTCCATTTCTTGGCTGGCAGCCACTGTATGAACAACAGTGGGGTTTTTTTTGCTTTGCTTTTTCTCATTCATTTCTATTTTAAGGAATAGTATTTCAGAGGATTGGTCCCTTACTTATTGAAAGACTATAAGTGCACAGAGTTTAAAAAAGAAAAATATAAAAAGAAAAGGAGGTTGACAAAGTTCATCATGTTATAAAAATGAGCTGAGAAGTGTATTACACGTAGGCTTCTTTCAAAATGCAGTCTTGCTTTTATCTAGCACGCTTATATTTCTTCTTGCCCTGTTCACTTCCATTCTGTAAGTTGGGGGTTTTTTTTATAGCTTTTGGTTATAAACAAGCTTTGAAATAGAAACCAACATCCTAGATAATATCCTTTATGGAACTCTGTTCTCTTTATGAGCTGGTCTCTTCACAAGGCAGTTTTACACTGCAGCAAGGATTTGAGGAAGAAAGAGAGAAATAGCCACAGTTACATAGTAGCGAACATCGTGTTGCTCTCTGAATTTGAGACAGGAATGAAATAAAAATTTAAAATGTCTAGGTCCTCAGAAATCTCAGCCACTAAAAGCTTTTTTGCAGCTGCAGTTAGTGGGAGGGTCAGATACAGAGGAATTCAAGTGACAGTAATTTGTGCCCGTGAGCTTAAGGAAGCTGTGGAAAGACCTAATGGAAAATTAAGATTGTTAATATGTTGCTCCTTTCCATCAAGAAAGGTTCAGCATATATTGCTGGACTTTGAGGCAATAAATAGGTATGAAGTGGTTTTGAAAATACACTTTGATTCTGTGTAATCTAAAGACTATGAGAAACAATGTTGGTGAAGTGCTTCATTTTGACACTGGGGCACACTTAAAAAAATGCTGCTTGGTATTTCCTTTAGTCGGAGGGGGGAAGGTGCGTATTTGGAAATCTGCCATCTTAACCAATTACCGATTTATGTTTTTTAACATTTCTGTAGATTGTGTGTGTTGCTTCTGATAATTGTCTGATAGACTAAACGCACAAATGTGGTGTATTTCATTTTGAGGAAATTCCACTTGATTGCTTGGCTACTATTTTCTTTTTCGTCGTTGTTTTAGTCACGCTGCTTTATTACTAACCGTTGATCAAATCACAGCAATAATCAGCTAGGCTTTAGAGCTTGAAAGTACTATCTGCATGCCCTTTGCTGCCACCTAGAGGTATTTCACCTGAGAAAAAAATACAGTAGGGGAAAAATAATCCGGAGAATGCAGTTATTGATTGAACTCTAGTCATTAATTTTATTAACATTCAGCTTTCTTCATTTTTGTAGAATCACTACTTACTGTATATGTCAATTAGAGTAATTTAACTGTGGCGAACCAAAAGTAAACATGAAGGCTTTTTATACATATATATATTTTTAAATGTTTTGCAGAAAGCTGTAGAAGAACCACTAAATGGTAGGTGATATTTAAGGCTTATCTTATAATTAAGGGATTATTTATGGAAAAAGGTCAAAAAATAAGTGTAGTTTTCAATACAACAGCGCTGAGATGGCATATCAGTATGTCAACTTCTGTGGCTCTGTAAGCCAACTCAGTAAGAGTTTCATCTCTGGAAATTATGCCTGCAGCTTCAGACTCCTTGTTCTGTGCTTGCTAGCCCATGGCAATGTTTGGCTGCTTTAGGAAAAATCTTATACCACAGGATATTTTGCTTTGCAAAAAGTCCAGCTTCTGAGAGGGAAAGAGAGATGAGTCTGGAAAGTTGATGTTAATTCTTCTTCAGAAACATTTACCTTGGTGGAATACTAAAGATTATAGCAAAATCTGTCCTTTTCGCTCTGCTTTTTCATATTTCTTTGGGTTGGGGAAACTCTTACCATGGTGTTGGGAGCTCTGATAGTGCTTAAGATGGGCAATATTTACTGTGAGAAAGGGTTGACTCTTAATTTTTTTTTTTGTTTTTGCTATTTTGTTTGCTAATTGGCATGTGGAATACTAGCTATTTCTAACCTGAATTCTAGAATTAATATTAATTATGAAGCATTTCTTGCTGTTTCACTCATTACTAATCCATTTGCTTGGCTTTTAAAGATGCAAAAGGAGTGATGTTAGAATGATGGTAAGTCCAACTGTATCTCCAGATGTTTATTTTCATTAATGTGCATTTGAGGATTTTGATGTTTGGAGTTACCCAGTGCTAATGTGAAACTTGGAGGACAGGCTTCAGTGCAGATGCTGTTCTTACTCAAATTATATTTAATTGAAAAGAAAGAATACATACTTTCTGTGTCATATGTAGGGAAAGAATGTGTATTTCCAAACAGTGACGAGAATGAGTCGGTGAGACACAATATTAAATGTTATTATCGAACATGGAAACTCAAATAGTCAGGTAGTAGTGTTTTAAAATGAACAGAACTGAAACAGAGCTTAATAAAATTTAAGGACTGCTTAAATGGCTTCAACTTATTTTTGCAAACCTGAATTTTGAACTTTAAGATCTAACAGTGTGCTGTGGCTTTGGCCTGTTGGGTTATGCTTGATGTTTAAAGATCTACCAAATACTGTAAACAAAGATGTATGTTGCAGTGTCCTGGCCTAGCTTAATATTTTTTCCAGTTTAAAATGTCCCCAATGCTGGGATTTATCCCCTTTGAATTTTTTTTTTTAACAACCTGTAAGATAGAAACACCTACTACATAGAAATTGACTCCTCTGAATTTATAATAAGAAATGAAATGAGAGGGATTGTATTAACTTGGTCCAAAATTCCCAAACTGGTACCTGAAGTGAGTAGCCGAGTTTATAAAGATTCTTATTGCAGCTCATATCCATTAGAAGAGTAACAGAATTTGCCTGGCCAGATTGCTCTCATTAAAGAGCTTAAATTTTATATTAGGTGCTCAGGTTCAAAAATGAAAACAGTCTTTTATTGATTCTTTTCTATTCAGAAGCTGTACTTCCCTTTCAGGGGAGTAGGATAAAGAGCACTTGTTGGTGCTGTTGGTGTACGTAATGTTTCTTCCTGGAGACTGAGCAAGCTTGCCATGAGGTATCACTACACCCTTAGCCTAGTACTCCTGCATCAGGTTAGAACATTTTGCTAGTCAGGATAAAGAGTCATGTCACTCTAAATCTGTTAATTTACTGGAAGTATGTTTAAATCATGCCACTTCTAGAAGGTGTGAATTGACAATATGACAATAAATGAGGTACTAGTCAGGCCTAATTGGAAAAAGATACATCAGTTGATTTTAAAAACAGGCATCCTCACAAATAGCAGGTACTGCTACATTTATGTTACTTACGAGCGCAGTACTACATGGTTTATCCAGATGCGCCGTAGGATTATTTTCTAAGCCAGTAGGAATTCAAGCATTTTTATAGTACGAAGGATGGCTGTGCTGGTGCCTCGTAAATGAGTTGATAAAAAGGTATACCAGTTAGTGTAACCTGAAATAGGAGGATTGAAAGATAGGTCCTGCTTCAGAAGTGGCTATTGCTTGTTCTTCAAGGCAGTGGTTTGAGATTAGTAAACAAATAGATATTTGCCTATTTATTGCATTCAAAACTGACCAGAAGAGAGATGAGGATGGGATCAGTACAGCTACCACATACTGCTGAAGAACAAGGAGTTTTGCTTGGAGATCTAATTTTAAATAAAGTTGACTGTTTCTTCTTGGATCTCATTGTAGGCTTTTAAAAACCTGCCTCCTCTTCTAGTACTGAGGTATAGCTTCTAAAAGCACAGAAATTGCTAATTAGCCATTTCATTTTGACTTCTAGGTTAGTGTTAGAAACCAGTCTTCTTTTTCTGCCCTGAAAGATGGCTGCTAAAAAATAATAAGCTTTTTCAGATTGAAGGCAAGGGCTGTGACTCGCCAGCTGGAGGCAGGAACCTTAGCTCTGTTTTCTATCTTAACCTTCCCTCAGAAGTTCACACACACATGGGGATGAGTCAGATGCTGAAGCACACTAGCTGACAAAATAGCATGTGAAAGTAAACCAGCATTAGGAGTGAGGACAGGATGGGTCAGACAGCTAAGTCTGGGGACCACTACAGCTTATTCCTATTCATGAATCAGAGCTCCAACAGTGTCCACTTTTCTGTTGCGGAGAGGCTGAAACATCACTTGCTGTGAAGTACCACTCTCTTTCATTATTTGAGCACTAAGCTTGCTTTCAGATTTTGAAATTTTTAAAAAAAAGAAAGCTGTTTGTTTTAAGCAGCAAGTTTTTTTAAGCACAAAATGTTGCTGCTCTTCCTGAACAGTCTTTTTTTTTTTTTTTTAAATTCACAGAACTGCAGAGCAATGTGATGTGTGAAAAGTACACCGTTGTTGGTACACCGTGGCCTTGAAGATGCACTACTCAACGAGAAGAAATTCAGGAAACTAGTTGTTTTGCATGTGCGGCAAAAGTGCTTTTGATATAAATGATGTAATTTTATAGTCACAGCAGCTGTAGCGAAGAACATGTGTGTTTGCCCACATGTGATCTTTATTTTCTTTTGTTATGGTAGATACGGGGTGGTTGAGGGTGAGAATATAAAAAGCACTGTTTGCCCACTACAGGGTCTCCCGGCAGTAATCCTTAGTGGTATTATTTTCAGAAACTATCATTAGTCACTGCTTTGGTAATGGGCCTGCGCAGCCCAACGATTGCAATACCATTTAGACTATTGTTTTCTTTATTTGTGTGCATGGGTAAGGTATGGTCATATGTCTATGATACAAGCAGGGCGTAGAGATTGTACAAATACATCTTCTCTGACATTCAGCAAAAGTTCTATTAAAAAAAAGAAAGGAAACGCTTATACACAGTTGCGTAAGTACAACGTTTACTCCCAGGTCTCCTTAATATTATTAACTGAGTTCTCCTAATTCCACCAAACAATAGTATTCCTCTCTACGGACAGTAGTTATGTGTGCTCTGGTGGGTGATATTGTAGTCCAGTGAGACAGTTCTCTGTGCCCGCTCCGTATTGTTTGATGAGAAACTGCTCGGCTCTAGGAGCTTAATTCGGCACTGGAATTATGGAGCCCAGCAGCTAGTAATTTTCACGCTGAATGTCATTCTTGTGTGTGTTCATGTTGTGCAGTGTGTGGTACTGGAAGCAATTTCAGGCTTTCTTAACTCAGTGAATTTGTAAGTCATGGATGCTTCATAAAAATAGGAGTTGTCCTATTTAGTGTATTTTTGACAGAACTTTAAAATCTGTTTTCTTGAATGGAAAAAAGAGCTGTTTAATTTCTGACCCAAGTTTGTGGTGCTGCCATTCCGTCACAAATACATAAAATAGAAACTAAGTAGGAGGACTTGATGAGAAGTGAGGAGGCTCAGTTTCTGTATATATATATGTGGTACAGTTAAAAATCAGTTTTCTAGGACCTGCACATTCCATGAGATTTTACCATGTTTTACAACTGTTCTGAGAGTCATTCCGGTATCATTGGCTTCTCTTGGACTTGATGTATACTTTGTAGAAATCTTGACACTGTCTGCTATTCGTACTAAGATAATATATTTCAAAGGCACACATGGTTTTCTCCTAACAATTTAAAACTTTGTTTGGAAAGCTGTTGCTAAGCAGTAATGTAATAAAATCCACGTTTTTAAAGATTCTGAGTAATTTGAAACATCTTAGAGTTGAATGTTCTAAAATACTGGGTTCATATCCATGTTGTATGTGCATGTTGCAGAGATTCATGTCTCTGCGCGTTGATTTCCAAGTCTCGATGCAGACACTTTGCATCAAGAGCTCAACAAAATAAAATTGAGGTGTCTGATTTTACAATACTTACTCTCCTGAAGAGTCTTCTTGCTGGAGGAGCAGGATTGAACCGCTTAAAGCAACCTACCCCTGGTCCAGTCCTCACTAAAATCAGCGGAACTGGCCACCGTGATGAGGGTTATTTGTATGATAAAACGTTTAAGAAGCACATGTGGTTTACACTTACATACCTTAAAATTTGCCAGGTGGAGTATTCAAATAAGATTTGAGCTCCTCTATACAAATCTTTTGATACAGTTTTTTCCATAATCACAGCAATCTCTACCTAAAGGTGGGAGACGACTACTCCTCATTAACAATTAAGTGTAATAATTTACCTGATTGAAGTACCATGCAGAGCTCCCTGTCTATAATTGGTGATTCCCTCGGGCAAGTTGAAAGTTGAGCAGTTAAAGGATTAAAAAAAAAAAAAAAAAAA
>JAAGNO010003158.1:0-13953 GCA_033439905.1 Ceryle rudis | reverse complement strand
CCCGACCTTTTCTCACTCTTTCGAACAGAAGGGACAAGTGTCCGTCAACCCAGATACTCGTACAGGCCCCCGTTGAAAAAAAAACCGCCCCCTTCCCCGAGGAAAAAAAAAAAAAAAAAAAACCACCCAAAACCAAGCCAACTGGAATTCTGTTGAGGTATTCTGCCTTGTAATACCCGTGTATAATAGCTTTATGTTAACCCCTGTAAAGCAAACTGCAGTAGAACCTGTGTCTGTTACTGTGGGAGGAGGCTGAGCTGTTAACTAGGCGTTGCTGAAACCCGAGGAGCCTGGTGGTCGTGTACAAGCTGCAGAATCAATTGTCCCAGAAATGGAGAAACCCCCCATCCTGTTGTTGTGTTCAGGGCTCTGCTCTGGATGTTTTTATGGGTAAAAATTTAAAAGTGAGAGTTCAAAAAGTCATTGATGTGCCCATCCCTTTTCCACCAGTAATTTAAAACCAAAGTTGTTCATAACTGTATGCTTCCATTGGTGTATGTATGTGTGTATATATAAATATATAGACATTTTAAATATTATAGATCTATAGTCTTCACCCCAAAAATGCTTTTATTTATGAAAGAAACATGAAGCAATTTTGTAAATATTGTGCTAATATACTTTAAAAATAAAGTAATTTTAAGTTGTTTTTGTGAGAGATTTTCTTGTTGACATCATTGAACTTTTGTAACTGCTTCCATAAATTCATAGTCCTAGCTCTTCTACTCCCTGCCCTTGCATCCTCTCTCCCTCGCAGGTTACTTACTGGACATCCAGGAATGTTCTCACATTACTAAGACACCACAGACAGCTTTGGCTGGGAAATCTCGGTATTTCTCTTTAGAAAAGGTCATCCAGTTGGGGAAGAAAGTATGTAGATTGCCCTCTAACAACTTGAATTGGGCTGACCAACTTCAGCCCTCAGATGTTACCACCTAGGTGTGCTGTGGGAGGAAATAAAAGCTGAGGAGTAACAAGCTCCTAGTGCAACTTGAGAAACACAGCAGAGAAGTGCATACTTTTGAGTCTTCACAATGCTGATGTGACACTTCTGTGAGAAGAGAATTTCTTGTCTTGCTGCTAAAGCATTACTGCATAAATTACAGATTTTCTGAAGTTTTGTTTGACGGTTGTTAGAAAGGAGGGAAGGCTGTAAGTCCTGTGTTGAAGTATTTGCGCTCGCACTTCCTTTCAGTAGAGCTGAGCTGATGGGAACAGTTACAATTATTGTCAATTCTGTGCTTGTTCAGGGTGACTTGAACCACGGCTGTTACTTCAAGATCTCTTCTGAAATCTTCTGTGATTTCCCTGCCCACACACATAGCTCAAGCCGTGAACCCCAGCTTGAGCTATGGAGTTGAAAAGTTCTAGAATTCTGCTGTGTGGGGTCCTAACTACAGGGTGAACTGTAAGCGCAGGGTGACCCTGGTACTGAAGGTGAAGATAACTGTGTGCTTGAACTTTGGCGTGAGAAAAATGGTGTTAACCTAAACGTAAGTGGTTGGAGGATACCTCTGTCAATCACATCTAATGCCTGTAGTTTAGGCTGTTCCCGTCAGGTAAGCCAGGAAAACCAACCCAAATCTGAACTGGCCAGTCCAGAAGCCTTCTGAAAGAGCCTCAGTGCTTTATCGGAGCTCCCTAAGAGAACATCTACCGTACTTAAGGACCTAATAGCAGAAGTGGATGTCCTCTAGTTCCTTCCACTTAACAGAAGCATTTTATTTTTTTTTTCCTCCAATAAATAATTATTTTGTGCTTAACATTGGGTGCCTTTGTCATAGATACGGCCCATACTGTCTTGGGAGTTGAAGTGCATCTTGCTTCCTGTCTTCTTGAGGGTTCCTGAAAAACCTTCCTGATGGAGAAAGGGTGTGAGCTGGACTGTCTGTCATCTTGTGCATGCTCCTGAAATTGGGCAAGGGTGTGGCGTGACCTGGTAGGTGTGCTCCAAATCCTGCGTGAGGCACTGCAGTGCCTCCACCTCTGTGTCACCACTTAAGGATTAGCTTTTACAGGCCCCCTTTTCTGCTGCAGCTGGGCTATGGTGTAAGGGGAACGAATACTTCTAAGTATGGGAAAAAGGCAGAACCAGACTCTATCTCATTGGCAAGAAACTTTATTGCACAAATGGAAATAACATGGAGACAAGGATCATCTGCTTTGGGGGAGGAGAACTGCAGTGTTGAAACAAGTTTTTGTTTCCTTCTGTTATTTTGCTTGCTTGCTTGTTTTTAAAGAGTACAGGAAGAAGGCTTTTGAAATTGCTGGGCTGGAGAGTGGGTGCAATGAAGGGAAGAGAGACTCATGAATATACATTTGGTGGGAGAAGTATTTTAAACCTGCAGATTTGCTGGAAGAGTGTGAACAGTTTCTCCAACTTGAACAGTGATACTTTTGGACCCTTCAGGAGTTGAAGACTCTGTATAGTGCTAGCTTCTGCGTGTGACCAACCAACTGACCAAGTAGAGGTACTTGGGGATATGCAATTGTCATGCAAAGTCAGCATGCCACCTCCACACCTTTAATTAGAAACTGTTTACTGAATTTTATCATTCACAATTTATATACACTTGCAGATAATGAAATATTTTGCTCTAGCTAGTTAGGGTTTGTTTGTGGGGGGTTTTTTTTCCCCTTTTAAGATTGCACAGTAGGTAGGTGCACCTTAAGCTTAAAATGATTACCAGACCTGTGGAACGGTGAAGAATGACAACATTTTTCAGAACTTGTGCCTTAAGCTCAACTTGGTGATAGCTTTATTTAGTTACATTCATTGAACTCTCTTTTTTTTTTCGTTGATAAATGCAGCAGGATGTGCTTTCAGAGCCATGGTGTTTGGTTGTATTTTGGGCATTTTGGGGTTTGGTTTGGGTTTTCTGTGTAAGAAAGCAGTATTCTTTAATAAATTAGGTATATGCAAAAAAAACCAGCAAAAATTTGCTCTGCTGTTGACCAAATGTTCATCCAAGTACAGTCAATGAAAAGTTCAAAGACAACAGCAAGGAGAATACGGATCTTTAAGGTCTCTCTATTACAATTAAGTTGTTAATTAGTGGGCATCAAAGTACCTCTCAGACACTCGGTCACCCCAGTGGGATGGGGGAGAGAATCAGAAGGGTAGAAGTGAGAAAACTCATGGATTGAGATGAAGATAGTTTAGCAGGTGTCCTGGTTTGAGTTAGAACTAATTCTGTTCAGTGGGTTTACTTTTCAGCGCAGTCTCTTCTAACAAACTGCACTTTGAAGTTAACAGCATCTTTTCACAGGCAGTGTCTGCTGCTGGCAGTGGTAACGCCCAATGTTTAGAGTTGGTACCAAGAGTTGGTGTGCAGACCAAGGTCACTGCTGGATCTTATGTACCACATTGGGGGGTGCAGAAAGTAAAAGGCTGCACTTGCAGGGAGGACTGGACAGGGCAGGTGACCCTAAACTGATCCACAAGGGATTCCAGCCCATAGACGGCATATTCAGTATAAAGCTGAGGGATCACGAGAGTCAAGTTTGCTTCAGTGTCTGGCATCCAAGAAAGACTCTGTCCATTCTGCTTTCGATCCCAATCCATGCATTCCTGATTCCAGTTCCAGAATCCAGCTCCTGAATACGGTTCCTGCCACTGAGTCCAGCCTGGGACTTCACCAGTGCCTACTCCACAGCATCAGTGGTGACGGTGACTTAACTGACTTAACTGCATTAATATTACTTTCATTAAAGCTATTCTGTCTTTTTTAATCTCTCAGTGTCTCTCCCTTATTCCTTTTCTCTTCCCCTTTGGGGAGAGGGGTTAGCAGAGAGCCCCTGTTATAGGTCTAGTGGACTGGTGTGACCCTCAACCTTGGCAGTCGGTAAAACAAAAGCTGCTCATGCAAGCAAAGCAAAGCAAGGAATTCACTCACCGCTTCCCGTCAGCAGACAGGTATTCAGCTATCTCCAGGAAAGCTGAGCTCCATCACGTTGGAACGGTGACTTGGGAAGACACGTGCCATCACTCCAAATGTCCCCCCTTTCCGGCTTTTTCCCTTAGCTCTATATGCTAAGCATGATGTCATACGGTATGGACTATCCCTTTGGTCAGTCGGGATCAGCTGTCCCGCTTGTGTCCCTTCCCAACTTCTTGTGCACCCCCAGCCTACTTGCTGGTGGAGTGGTGTGAGAAGCTGAAAGGACCTTAAACGTGTATAAGCTCTGCTCAGCAATAATGGAAACATCCCTGAATAGTCAGCGCTGTTTCCAGCACAAATCCAAGACATAGCCCTCTACAAGCTGCTATGAAGAAAATTAACTCTGTCCCAGCCAAAACCAGTAGACATACGAATCCCAGTCTTCCCTCCCAGAGCAACAGTAACAGCCATAGCAATACCCATGACCGCAGCTGGGAGATCAAGTGCTGCGATATCTACAAACTGAGCCATACTTTTTTTTCTCTCTCTTTTTTTTTTTTCTTTTTTTTTTTTTAATTACAATCTCAGATGATCTTGAAAACTCAAGGCCTGTGATAAGAGGAATTATGTGCCCTCTGTATTTCTTTAGCTTACTTAATGGTCCTTCCCTCCAAAAGGAAATCTGGTTATCAAGATTGAGTGTAATGCAACTATTTAACCTCTTCCTAAATTTTAACCACACTTGGTTTCTAACTGTTCCTGATGTCATATGGCACATGTGATGCCTACAGTGATCTCCGTTTGCATTTCACAGAGAAGAGTCCTTGCTTTTCCTCCAGATTACATCTGATGAGGGCAGAGAGGACTTACTTCATCCCTCAATGGTCATTTGGCAGCTGAACAGCTGTGTCAGCCACTCACCTTGGCTCCCTCAGCATCCAGAAAATAGAAAAAGCACACCCAAAAGGTAAAATCCATTACCTGGTTTGGGATGGGAATGGATCGCCCTCTGGCAAATTTGTCTTTGATGTTCATAGCCAAGATGTAGATGACTAGCTTTTGGAAGGACAACACCGGCCAGGTAATTACCACTGTCAGGGACAGCCTGGAGCTGAAAGTCCCAAAAGGGGAATGGCCACTCCTAATTTAATCATGAGTCTTTTTTGCTGGTGATGCGTTTCTTAATGGCTCAGTTCCTGGTGTCACATTGCTACACAGGAATGTCTGCTTTTCTTCCTGGCCATTGAATAGTTGAAAATACCAACCTTCTGTTTATCACAAACATATGCATGTGCACACACACCCTTGCAGCAGTTAGGCAGCATGCCAGTGTAGTTATTTTTTAAGACACCTAATAAGTTTTGGCTGACGCCGCACATAATTTCTGAGGTTGCATTTCAAGGGTTGGTATGGTGAGAAAATGTAAGATCAAAGCAGAAAGTTTAGATGGACTGAGCTTCCCAAACAATGCACTAGTGCAACAGAATGGTCTTCTACATGTGTGTGCTTGTGATGACACAGGACTCTGCACCGATTGATTCTTCATTTTGCAAAGCCACACTACAGCCCCGTTGCTTTATCTCAGCCTGTAGGAGATCAGAGAGATCCGTAAAAATGTTAATGAGATTGTGAGGATGAACACTGCTATTTTGAGAGCTAGACCTGCAGGCAAGACCTCTTGTTGAAATGGGACAGATGTGATTACAGCTGGGAAAAAGTGTGTGAGAAAGGACACAGTGAACGGTCTGAAACTAAGTTTAATTGGAAAGGGAAAAAAACCCCTTGTGATTCCTGGGATGGGCAAGGTGAGCATTTGACCAGGAACTTGAGGACTCATGCATCAGGCCAAATAGGGTTTGGGATCATGAGGAATCATAAGGACACTGGTTTGTAGCAGCTCCTTTTTTGGGGAACAGCCTGCAGGATTCACAAAAAGAGAAGCAAACCCACTGTTATTCTCTGGGAATAACTCTGAAATCATGTGTATCTCCTGTGCCAAAAAGGTACAGAGACATTCGTCTGTGAGGAGGAGGATAGTCAGCTTTACCTTTTAATGACTGGTCCATGCGTTTCAGAGAGCGGGGCCCACCTTGCCTCCAGAGGCTGTTTGTCTTTGAGGATAATGCTTTTCAGACTGGCTGAGGTTCTCATGCAGGGGATAAGATCTACTAAAACAAAGCTAAAAGAGTGCAATTGGGGAAATATGTCATGATTTACTCATAAAGACCAATTAAAAAAAAATATTTTTAGTGGCTTAATTCTGTTAGTGAGTGCAGTTGTTGGATCCGTGCTTTGTTTTGATTCAGATGGTATCTGCAGGAGGGTGAATCACTTGAACTGAAGCCCTGAGCTTTTGAAATACCGACTTTTCTTTGAAGAAGCAGAAAAATAGAGTTGAGATTTAAATTCAGCTGATTAAAATAAACAGTTTAAAAATACCTGCTTAAAAGTTCTGGTGTACTTTAACCTCTGAGTTTACTAAAGCAAAGGAAAACCAGCTTTTGGACAGGCTGTTTTAACAAATACGCAAGTCCTTAAACTGCTTTGAAACCTCACGATGTTACCAAACATAGACTTTGGGGTTGGGAGTTGGGATGGGACACTTACCAGAAGGAAACAAGCAATAGGACAAGAGCAATGGCCTCATGTGGTGCCAGAGGAGGTTTAGATCTGGAGTTAGGAAAATCTTCTCAGAAAGGGTTGTGAAGCACTGGAACAGGCAGCCCAGGGAAGTGGCGGAGTCTCCATCCCTGGAGGGATTTAAAAGCCATGTAGACGTGGTGCCGAGGTATACAGTTTAGTGGTGACCTCAAAGTGCTGGGTAAGTGGTTGGACTTGATGGTCTTAAATGTCTCTTCCAACCAAAATGTTTCTATGATTCAATGATTCTTAACATCTGCCTTTATTGAAGCGTGTCTTTTGGTTTTTACACGGGAGAAAATTGAAATTGAAAGCTTACAGGTACTGTTTTGGCCCAGCCAAGCATGAACCACATAAGACCAAGGACCACAACAGCCTTTGGCACCACGTGTGGCTTTCCCAGCCTACCAAGGGCCACAGCCTGGGAAAACATTAATGTTCAATCCCTAGGGGTAGGGGGATGCTGGTGGCTTTTTGCCTGCTGGTGTGCTACTGACAAAAAAATATTACTAGAAGATTATTTTTCCCATACCTGGCAGTGTAACGCGAAGGAATAAGTCCTGTTCGCTCACCTGAGAGACGAAGTGCATGAAATGCGGTTGCCACTGCAAATGCATCACAATTATTGGGGTACAAGAGGTAGAAAGAAGGCCTTGAGGTACTTCTTAACACTGCCTCAAGCCCTCTCCCCATGCTGCGGTTTTCACTTGTTTGTGATGCTCAGAGCAGCAAAACAGAATAGGTTGACTGGTACTGACCGTGCCAGGCATTGGCACCACTCGCCATGGTCCAGCGTGCTCCTCCCTTGCTTGAGGACGATGCAGCTGAGATCATGCCATGGCTGCCCTCTCCCAGCCCAGCCACACAGGAGTCGAGCTGGAAGGATTCGAAGCTGCTTTTCTGGTATATTTGTCTTCAGCAATATGTTGGCAGTGATGTAGCCCCAGCTTCAGCTGTCGTCACGCAGCTGCAAGGATCCCAGTACGCAGTCCTGATTTTCTGTATGGCAACCAGTAGTTACCCTCGTATAAGGGGATAAAGGGACTTTTCCCATTGTACTGTGGCACATAAGGTAAGTTATTAGATACAGACAGATACACACTACATAAATACATGGGTGTGTATATACTACATACATTACACCATACTCTATGAATGGTGAATACACCATACTATGTGAATTCAGGCAAGGGTAGCCCTATTTTGCACTGGAAAACAAGGTGAAGAGGTGGTCAGTCAGATCTTTACTTTTTCACTGTACATTTCCTTCACTTGAATAACTTGCATGCTTCATCAATGGACTTTATTAAAAGCCTAAACCTGTTCACTTGGCTAATGGCTGAGAAGCCCCCAGTGCATGGTCCTGAAGGGAAATCTGCAGCAGAAACTGAGAAAGTGCCATAAACAGCCCAAATGGATATTTTAAGGGCCAAAACTATGTTTTCCCCCAAAAAGAGCTTCTACTACAAGCCAAATATAGAGCTTTCCTTGGCCGTCCTGGAAAAGTGGAAAGACCTCCTCTGGCAGGGTCCAGAGAATCAGACAGGCTTCCTGCTGTCAGGGCCAGGGGCTTGCAAGTGGGGAGGCACAAGCTGGCATCACCCCACTGGCAGCAGATGTGGGTTTGGGATTCCCTGATCCCTGGTGTGAACCCAGAGAGGGATGCCCAGCCAGAATGTGTGCAGCAGTTGTGTGGTGCTGGCTCGCTTGGCAGCTGCACCGCACAGGTTTGAGCAAGTGAAAAACATCTGTGCTGCCACTCCAGCTGTAGCCACTCCCCGTTAGCTGTAAAAATAACACTACGAAGAGCAAGAAATAAGTCAAAACTGCTAATTTAAAAGTGGAGATGTATTTTATTTTGCGTCAAAGTCTACCTAATATTGCAAGAACTCCACTGTGTTAGGTAAGCTGCAAGGAAGATACACAGACATTTTGAAGTTTTCCAGCAGAATATGACTGCTGCAGAATAACACAAGCTTCTCTAAGATGAGTGAAAGCATCAGGTCTCAGAAGGTAGAGGGCAGAGCAGAAGGTATTTGTAAAAGCAGACAGCAGAAAAGAAGCAGCACACGCATGGGGCTGGCCAGTAGCCAAAACTGGCAGAAGGCAAGAATTTGGCGAATTTGAAAGGGTAGAAAAGAGAAATTAAGGCATAAAAGCTATGGCAAAAATAGCCATGTGCTGTAATTGCCCCCAGATGAAGGAAAAACTAATGATGCCACAGAAGTGACTGAAACCAAGCAGCTGAAGGTATTTATGGAAATGTCTGTGCCCTGGGAGTTTGTGAGTGATACAACTCCAGACTGAAAAATGACAAGCAACAAATCGGTTCCTGACATGTCCCACACCCAATCCTTGCACACATGCACCACCAAGCTGGTGCTAGACTGGAGAAGTGGTCCAGATAAACCTTTTTTATCTTTTAAATGGGATCTGTGAGTGCTCTTTTTTTTTTTTTCCCTTCATTTTTCTTAGATAGGCTCATCACCACCGTGTGTCATTTTGTCTAAATGGCAAACCATAGTTGCTTTTCAGCTATCTTCTATCAGGGGGAGTATTTTGTCTGAGTCACCAGAGCCATCTGGTTTAGACAAATATTTTAGTGAATGATCTCTCTTTTACAGTTAGACAATTTCTTTATTCTCCTGTCTAAGGACCAACTATGTGAAGAAGAAGGCAGGGTAGCCTCTCACTCACGCTCCCTTCACAAGCACCTGCTGGAATTAAACCATGTGCCTCACCCAACTGCAGCACCACTAAATAGTAAAATGGTCTGTGGACAGATTTTCAAGCTGCGTTACAACTATCAATTCAAGTTTAAAAAATATTTTTGGCTTCCTGGGCAGTTGCAAACAACTTCTCTTTGGTTCCCTGCAGACTGCTCAGGGTGTAAGAGCATCATGTGGAGGTGAGGGATGCTCAAAACTTTGACCCGTGCCTGATTCCTGAGGCACCTAGACATCATGCAAGGTTCACAACCAATGTTTCCTCAGTAAGGCAAGTTCCTCCCCTCCTTGCAAGGGGTTTGGGTGGCTTCAGCCTTGACTCCTTCCCTTGGTTCCTGCTATTGGTTGTGGTCGCTTCTGTCACAGAGGCACTTGACTCCTCCTCCCCACCCCTAACCAAACCAGCAACAGTTTGGTACAGATGCCAAAGGTCAATTCTGAACTTCATGACTTAATGGAATGGTCTGCCTTTTGCATCTCCAGTCTCTGTGTAAACCATTCAAAACTGATTCCAGCTTGATTTTCCTTTGTAAGTTTCTTCCATGTAGTAAGTACCGTGTAGAGTGAACCTCGCCATCCAACTCTGTTAAGTTGTGCTTTTACAACTTCATGTTAAAAAAAAAAAAAAATCATCTCACTTTTGCTAATAACTCTCGTGGTATTCTTCTAGGATCCTAAATCACTCACTCATGACAGCTTCCCCTTCTTCTTTCTTCCCATCCATTAAAACCCCAAGTGAAACAGCCTCCACAATGGAGGCATCAGGGTGGCTTCCCCTCACTGTTAGCAGCATGAGACTCAGCAAAATCCTCTCTGATAGCACGTTGCAGGCGAGACTGGTACTATTGGACTGGCCACCTTCCTGGTGTCCCTCCACATGTGGTTGTGCAGGGTGGATGGCTTCAGCCCAACTGGGCTCCTGGTCCCACCTCCCCTTAGCACCAGGCCGGTGCCCAAGCTCCCAGCAGCAGTTTTGAGTGGGGCTGGTGAGAAATCTGTGGCACACAAGATTTTTGTCAACAATACCTTGTCACCCATAGCCATGACCACCATGTATCTAAGACCAGCAGTTCTTGAGCCTCAGGATGTAGCACACCAAGGTGGCCAGCCCAGCTACAGGCCTTTACAGCCTTGGGTATTGTTTTTATAGGATGCTTTTTTTTAAAAAAAAAACCCAAAAAACAAATAAATCCACCAGTGCTGGTTAGTGGTGGTGTCACACAATGTGTCACCACCATCAGCCCTGCCATTCTCACACTGCACCAGAACAGCAAATATTTGATCCAATAAAAATATTTGATCTGATAAAAACTTCCCACAGAAGCAGCGTAAGAAGACTACAAAGCAGTTAGTTAGAAATAACGTTTTTTTTCTGCACAGCAATGGACTGGCCATGGAAAAAGCAGCCATTCCAGAGAACTCAGCATTTATTGCCTTATCAGTGTTTGAGACGCTATCCTTGCTAACACCACGTGGATGCAGAAAGAAAAGAGAGCCCAACCATGCAGCTGAAGACCCTGCAATGACACCGTCCTAGCAGAGATGCCACCACCACTGCTCTTGCTCAACCCATGTTACCCGAGGCACGCAGCCCCAAGCACTGGTGCCTCACTCCCCTTGTGTACACCAGTGACTGGACACTGGCGTGTGGGGTGTGAGGCTCCTGGGAAGGGGCCAGGGAAAATGCTGGATTTTTTTTCAATGATTTACACTAAGGCCAGCGTTTGCCCTTCGTTTCAGCTCAGCTTAAAGCCAGCTCTGTACAAAGATAGGTTTGGCCTCCCCTTTTTGCAGCACAGCCTGCAGTTAAAAACTGGAATGTGCACACCCCGCTGAGGTGTGTGAAGGTTGGATTTTCACCTGCACTTGCTCACCTTTGCACCTGCTGTGGGTGACACCGCTGTGGTGGCTCAGTGACGCTCCCAGATGGGTGCCAAAGCCAAGGTGGGCTCTCCCCAGGGTCTCTCTCCCTCCCCACTAGCCAGCAAGGTGGAGCAGCATGAGGAGGTCAGCTGTGGGTAAGTAATTTTTCAAATGACTCATTAGCAAGTAATTTACTGCAATGGACTAGAACCAGACAGCTGAGTCACTAACTCTGTATTGAAATTTCAGGGCTTTGCATACAACTAGGTGTAGTCTGTCTGTCCCCATGCACATGCACCGAAGGTCCCCCAGTGCATGTGTGGCTGGAAGCTGTCCAAAGGAGGATCCCATATGTCCCCTTTAGGTTGAACGTGTGTTTGGGGCATGCCAGGCCCAGAGCTGCCATGTTATTAAATATCAGAAGAGAATTAATGCACATGCACTCCTCCATGCAGCACTGGGCGGGGGGGGTCACCACAGCAGCTGATCCAACATCACACAGTTCCCCATCAGAACCAGGAGGAGTGAGCCAAAGCACTACTGAGTGCACCAGTTCAACAGCAGATCTGGTGTGAGTTGATGGTTGCATGGGGTCCCTTGGGTTTGGGTGTGATTAGCTCACCCTAACTGGGTGTTTTGGGCCGGTTCCACTGTGCTTGCCTATGATAACCTGAAAATTGTTAGCATGGACATCAGGACAGGGCTTGTTTATGTTGCAGCTTTGTACTATATAGATTTAACAGTGCCTTGTCGTGGCTTAGCTTGAAACAGCACCTAACCAGTGTAAACTGTATGGATACAGGCAGCCCTGAATCCACCATGTGAGTGTACTCACCCAGCTCTGTACTACTTGAAAAGCATCAGTGTTTGCCTGGGTCTGCAGGAGACCAATGGCCTACGGGCACACTGGGCCTTTGGAGAGTACGAGAACCAATGAAATTGCTAAATAACCAAATTAATAGAAAGCTTTGGATGGGGCTTCATTTCTTTTAATGACTGCTGATTTTAGTCCTGTATCTGGAAGGTGCTCAATAGCACTTTCCTCTCACAGCAACTCCAGGGTACCCCAGGAATGTCACACCTGATGTTTGATGCTGCTCTCAGAAGCATGACCCCTAAATCTTGACTGCAGCATCAAAAACCAGTGAAACTACAGCTGAGCCTAAGAGTCTGGCATCTTTATGCTGCACTTACACTTTGAACTTTTTAATCGGGAGAGGATCCACTTGCAGCACATCTCCCTCCATAGGGCTGCTGGTAATTATTTGCATTACCATCAAACACTGTAGCTGAACTATACCTGTACCAGCCAGCCATATTCCTTTAATGTTTGAGCAGTGGTTCAACCTGGATCATGTCACTGGCTGAAACAAGTCTGGAAAAGAGAGATGAGGGTGAAATAAAGCAGTTTCACGAAAATGAGTGGTGCCTGTTTAACAGCTCTTAAAGGTTGGAGCAACACCCGTGAGACCTGAGAAATATCTCCCCAGGCTTGTAGGGATTTGAAGTGACTGTGATAAAAGTTTGCTGAATCAGGTGGGAAGGATGCTTCTCCCCCCCCCCCAGATGCTCTGGGTAAAGACAGGTGTTTTACCTTCACTGGCTGGTTATAAAAAGGAAAAATAAAAGAAGCTGCCTCAAAATCAGATATCTTCTGGGAAACACTTTGCTTGGCAAAGAGGAACCATCAGATGGACTCTTGAACATTTTGGGGAGTTAGAGCCGACTGCAGGGACAGAGCCAGGGCCCTGATATGCCCGCAGGTGGACAGTATCTCAGTGCCATGAGGCCTGGCATCTTGGACAGAGTTGCTTTGGGCAGTCTTGACATTATTTCAGCTTGTGTTTTGCTGTAAGAGCAAATCGCCTGTTTGTTGCCTAACTTGGTCTTAGCTTTAGCTTCGATTTGTGCAAGGCAATGACAGAGAGGGTTTGTCAGACCCGTGACACACAAGTGATTATCAGTGTACCTATACCTGCAGACAAATTAAAACCAAACAAAACATAAGACTGCTCAATCAGACTTCTTAAAATGTGTAAAAAACCAGCCTCAAATGGGCTCTAGATCAAGGAGGAAGAAACCCCACCATCAATTTCCTTCTCCTGCCAGAGAAACAGGGATGTAGAGCACATGCTATACCAATGCATGTAAAGAGTAAAATAATAAAAATTTAGCAGTAATTGGATAATTTGGATAATGAATTTCAGTAACATGGTAACCGAATTAATAGAACCTGTTGGGTTTTATTTCCATTACACTGGCAAAGCTTTGCAGGGGTGGAGATTCACACCCACTGCAGTTCTGCAGTCCTGGCCTTTGAAGGCATAAACCTGGCAGGATTACTCAGCTCCCACTGGGGATTTTCCCCTTTCCCTTTCCCCTTCCTTTTTCTTTTCTTTTTTTTTTTTTTTTTTTTAGCCTGTGCAGACATCCCCAGTTGTGCTGCAAGGGATCTTCCTCTCCCTCCAAGCTTCATCTTGAAACCATCTTCATCACTGGCACTTTTCCAGAGCTGCTATACTCGGTTCCAGTGCTTTCAGAGGAGAAAGTAAAGCACACTGGAAATGGGTGGCAGCGGTGGCTGCATGCCCGGGGTCAGTGGCAGTTTGGCAGCTGCTGACCATGAGCTTTTCCATGCCTGCGCTCCATGTGCTTATTTAAGGAAGACGTTGAAGTTGAGATTTTTTTTTTTTCAAAAATATTGGAGGGATAAGCGTGTA
Source organism: Ceryle rudis (assembly GCA_033439905.1). Classification (NCBI taxonomy): domain Eukaryota; kingdom Metazoa; phylum Chordata; class Aves; order Coraciiformes; family Cerylidae; genus Ceryle; species Ceryle rudis. The sequence continues at coordinate 123 of JAAGNO010003158.1, read as the reverse complement.
TAATTCATATTAAAATCAACAGGAACTAGACAACCAGAAAGCTGGGGGAAAGGAAAGGAAAGGAAAGGAAAGGAAAGGAAAGGAAAGGAAAGGAAAGGAAAGGAAAGGAAAGGAAAAGAGAAA
>JAAGNO010003157.1:0-12833 GCA_033439905.1 Ceryle rudis | reverse complement strand
GGGCTCTGTCAGTGCCCTGGGGGGGGGTCTCCCCAGATGTGCTCCGACCCCAAGACGCGGCCGCCTTTCCTCAGCGACAAGGCCATGGAGCCCTCGCTCAAGTTCATCAACAAGAAGTTTCCTCACTTGGACGTGCGGAGCAGTACGGTGAGGGACCGGGGTGGCCCCTCTGCCCCCCCTTGTGTCCCCTCTTTCCCCCCTTGTGTCCCCTCTGCCCCCACCCCTTGTGTCACCTCTGTCCCCACCCCCCCCCCCGAATAGGTTATGAACTGTCTCTCTAGCCCGCTGTAAATACTTTGATAATTAGGCATTTTTGTTACTGATGTTGGCAGGATGTCATTTCAGCAGATAAATTAGCTGCAGAAAGCTCAGAAGTGCTGAACTTTACTTGTGAGAAGCAAGTCTTTAGCTTTTTGGTGAGGCAAGTAGCACCTTATTTAGATTAACTGCCTTTAGCTCCAGTTCTGTTTATTTTTGTACAAAAGGACTGCATTTTAAACTGTGTTAAGGAAAGATGGGATGTGTGTATATAAAAGTAACTTTATTGAAGAGAAAAAAAATTTAATCGGTCTTGGAAATATCTGAGCATATTATTAATTTGGCTACTCTCAGGTACTAACAAAGGGCATCAGTGCTTATTCTTCTTCAACCCTTAGTGTGAGGGGAAAGGAATCTAATACTTGCTCTTCCTATCTCCTTTTCACTGCCGAGGTTCCACCATCTACTGTGGATTACCTGAAGAAGAATGGAATTGACGTGTTGGTCTTGCAAACGGAGAAGGCTGTGGAAGAGTACAATGCCCTGGCTGCTCAGGGTGTCAGAGTGGGGGGAGTTTTCCACTCAACCTGCTGAAGCGTTACAGCTCATTCTGCCTCCCTTGGCTGTGGCCGAAACACAGACACTCCTCTGCGCTCAATCAAATTACGCTTGACAGTGGGGACTTACGTGCCAAGGCATTCGTGCGCTGGCGGTCTAAAATGCAAGGACAGTTTATTAGTTCAGGGTTGAAACAAAGTGTGTGCTCACAAAAGGGGGATGTTAATGAAATAATTTAATTACAGAACCATTTCCATATGTTCTGGAGATTGACCTAATCTTCCTCTGAAGACCGTTCATATACTTGTTACTTAACTTTTCACCTGTTGGCTAAATTATTAGGTTTTTAATACTTTTATTAGGAAATGGCCTGGAATTACATTATTGGCTATTGGAATGCAGCCATAAGATAGCTGATGAGTACAACCAAGTAGTAGCTACCAAGCGGTGGTAAGGAGCACTTTACTACCACTGTATAAATGTCAAAAATAAATTAAAAAGCAAACCCAGAAAATACAACTTTGCTTTCTGCTAGCAACTTCAGTCAGGATATTGCCTATGCAGATTTGTTTGTGATAATTCAAGAACATCACATCGTTTAGCACTTTGAACTTCTACGCTGAACCTGGAGAAAGGGGAGAAAAAAAATGTCAGCAAGGAATAAACATAAAATTTGTGCCTTAAAGAATTTTCCTGTGAGTTGTGAGGATTGACTCATGCAATACATAGCCATTCAAAAGCCCCTTCATGCTTAAAATCATCAGAAAGGTTTCCTGCAAAATTAGTTTCCAAGATAAAATGTTGATCTTTAGTCTAAATTGCTACTAAAAAAAAATAAATTGCTACAGTCTAAATTGCTGCTAGCAAGGTGCTGCTAGAGCTGGGGCTGGGTGTGAGATTTCTCACTGGTCATCATTATCTGATCACAGAATCATGAAATGGTTTGGATTGGAAGGGACCTTAAAGATCGTCTAATTCCACCCCTCCTGCCATGGGCAGGGACACTTCCCCCTAGATCAGGTTGCTCTCAGAATCCCCTCCAGCCTGTTCTGATTTAAACCTTGTGCATAGTATTACACTCAAACGGGTATTAAAAAGTTATTGCCATTGCTGTTCTTGGTGGCCTTCTATGAATAGTACCACTTACGAATTACCTACTGTAGATTTGATTTATTTTTTTTTCCCCCCACCAGGCTCACTGATTCTTGATCTGTGCGTCTGAAGCCTCTGTGTACTAATGAGAGCACAAAGCTGACACTGCACAAGCCCCGAGGCACTCAGAGCTGTCCAAGCTGCAGCAGAGAGTCTTAGGCTGGTATGAGAATGCACCGACTTTCCCAAGACCCAGGAATAACCCGTCACCAAATAATATGTACTTTTCCTGTTTATTTACTCTGGTAATTGTGTAGAACATTTTACTGGATGGAATAGAAGGTGGTGTAAAAGCAAAGGGAAAATGAGTACTCGAAAGTTTTATCTTGCTAGCTCATAATTACAGCAATATTTTCTGTAAGTTTAACTTTATGTGAGGCAACATCTTACCCCTGCCAGCAACAACTGCCTCTCCAGCCCTGTCTGTGCTGTGACCTAGCAGCTGGTATGATGCCTGTCGGAACTACTGTGCCATTTTTCTAAGTAACTTGCGTGGTGTGAAGTAGAAGGTCCGGAAGACTGTAGTCATCCCAAGGGGACACGAGCAGAACCAGTTCCTAACACTTTGCAGAGTGTGGAGACTTTTTGCATTAAACATCATTATCTTACAGCAGAGGTGGTTTGACTTTCTTGATTAGAGTCGTATATTTAGCAGGCCCTGTTGCGACAGGACAAGGGGTGATGGTGTTAAATTAAAAGAGGAAGATTCAGAGTAGAGAGAAGGAAGAAATATTTTTATGCTGAGGGTGGTGGGACCCTGGCCCACGTTGCCCAGAGAGATGGTCAATGCCATCCCTGGAAACATTCCAGGTCAGGTTGGACATGTCTCTGGGCAACCTGCTCCACTTGCAGAGTCCCCGCTCCCTGGAGCAGGGGGTTGGACTGGAAGACCTTGAAAGGTCCCTTCCAACCCAAACCATCATTCTATGTTTCTATCATTTATATTAATGGATGAGCTTCTGGGCTGTAAGGCAGCCTTAAAGAGGAAGAGGCTTTGTAAGGCTGTTCTTGGGAGGACATTTTAACTACTGCAGGATGTGCATTACACTGTGAGGAGTTAATACCTCATCTTTCACCTCCAGGGTTGGTTTGGTTTTTTTTATTTTAATATATTAATCTTAAAATGTGCCACATTAATGACGAACCCACATTCAACAAACCTGCTCAGCCCAGGTCCTGCGTTTGAGAAGATCGCTGTAACCTCTTCGTGCTGGTGCTATGTGGTTTGTCCTCCCAAAGGCACGGGAGGAGCACAGCCCGTTTAGCATTGCCAGGTGACTTTAGAGGTGCTTTGTGCTGCAGCCTCTTAATTGTTCCTTTCATTTGGCATGCGGTAGGATACAGACGATTCCACTTCTAAAACAGGGAGCTGCAGCGTGCAAAGAGATGGTTTTCTCTTTTTAAAAGTAAGCTGCTAAGTTCCGCTGCCATCGGTACGCAATTTTGGTGTCGACAAGGAAATTATGTGCTGCGAGTCTTTTCCATCTGTATCTTCTCCTGCTGCTCTCATCACAGCTTCAGCTTTAGCTTTGTCACTTACCACAAAAGCGTCTGCTCCACTTGGGCTGCTCCAGCCCCTGAAAGACCAATTTCCTTCTTGGTGCCTGAAACTGCTTTGCTACATGGTGGAAACAGCTGGGACCGATTCTTCCAAACATTAATCCAGAGCTCAAAACGGTATCTTTACTAAATCGCTGCTTTCAGCCAGAACCACAGATAATCTGTTAAAATTACAGGCTTGTCGCCGAAATCATGGGAACACTTTTATAGGGCAGGGTTTCTCACATATGCCACTTCTCTGCCTCCCACCAGGAAAATGATCCCCAGTAGGCTATGAACTCCCACCCTGACACTCTCATTAGAGCAGAGCTGGGGCTGGGCTGGGTGCCAGGAAGATTCCGCCCCAGCTGCACTGCTGCCGGGTGCGTCAGTCCCTGGCCCTTATCTTTGTGAAGCAGCACAGGGGAGCTGGCAGCCAGGACAAACAGGCCCTAAAAAGGCTCAGCCACACCAAGTGCAACACGAGCAGCATTTTTGTGGGACATTTTTAAGCATTTATTGAAAGCCCAGCGTGCAGCAGAAGTGTGGGCACGAGGTAGAGGCAGGGGATTCTGCCCCTCTGCTCCATGCTGGTGGGACCCTCCCTGCAGTGCTGGGTCCAGCTCTGGAGTCCTCGTGGACCTGTGGCCACAACAATGCTGGGAGGGCTGGAACCCCTCTGCTGTGAGGCCAGGCTGAGAGAGTTGGAGTTGTTCAGTCCAGAGAAGAGAAGGCTCAGGGGAGACCTTATTGACACCTTTCAGTACTTTAAGGGGCCTATAAGAAAGATAGGAATAGACTTTTTTAGCAGGGCCTGTTGTGACAGGACAAGGGGTGATGGTTTTCAACTAAGAGGGGAGATTTAGACCAGATGGAAGAAATGTTTTTTGATGAGGTTGGTGAAACACTGCCTCATGTTGTCCAGAGAGGTGGTAGAAGCCCCATTCCTGGAAACATTCCAGGTGAAGTTGGATGGCATTTTGAGCAACCTGATCTAGTCGCAGATGTCCCTGCTCATTGCAGGGGGGGTTGGACTGGATGACCTTTAAAAGTCCTTTCAACCCAAACCATTCCATCATTCTATGATCCTTCAAACTCAATTTTGAAGTCACACTGATACTGCATTAGCAAACTGTAAACTACAAAGACAGCCTGCTTTCCCCTGCCTCGTGCCTGCTACTAAGAATGAACTAGAAGATGTGAGTCAAGTAAGATGAAAACACTGATTTTTATCTCCAGCTTGGTCAAACAATTTGAGAACTCAGACAAGCAAGACAGAAATCCAGAGTAAACCCATCTCCATGAGCTGGCACCCAAGGTGATGTCCTATGGTCTTGATTTAAATGCATGCCCTGTTCTTTTCTCTTCCCAAGATCTTGCTTCACCCTTTTTGCAGTGTGTACCCATCCACTTAATTTTTCTGTTCTTCTAAAGATGAGATACATGAAAGCCACACCAGGCTTGAGTGACTATCTCATCATCTTCAACTTCATTCCAAATACTTTTATCCAGTGTGTTAAGCATTCTTATTTACTTGTGAAGTTCTAAGAATTAGCCCAATGAATTTCAGTAGATTCCAGTAACCTGATTATGAATTTCCCATTAGAAGTATTCACAGCTGGGCTGATGCCACATGTAATGAAACTGAAAAGAAACAGTAAACACACCACCACCTTTTCAAACAACAAAGCTATACCCCTTCCATGTGAATTGAGCTTTTTCCTCCTCTGCCAGGTTCTTGACCCTCTTCCTTTATGCTTAACTCAGAGGCAGAACACAGAGGGGAGGTGTGTTTGAACATTGTTCGATTTTAGTCAATTATTTGCCCTGGTTTCTAGATTGCTCCATCTCCCTGTGGCTGCAGCTCTGTACTGGCACCACGTTCCTACACTTGCAAATATCCCCGTACTCGGGTGGTTGTAACCTGAAGGCCTCCGTTCCCACTTCAACAGAAATAAAAGATGCGAATTATCTTTGTGCCAGAAGTACAGCCCTTTCTTTTTCTTTTAACTCCGAGATCAATCATTTGTCAATATTGCAGTGCAAAAGTCCAACATTTAGCCAAAAATTAAAGGACAACCTGCGAACAGGTAGAGATGCTTCTGAGATGACACAAACTCCTGGAGCTCCAGAGAGCATGACCACCGGTATTTCCTAGAGCAGAAAAGCGTAAGTGTCTCAAACCTGGGGTGGGAGGAAAAAGCATCTAGATTTAAACAACTACACAATCTCAGAATACTTACTTGATACAAATATCCTTTCAGATCGCCCGTGTGTTGGAACATGGTGTGGAAATGCATTTAAAAAAGAAAATAAAGTAAAATAAATCAGAAATCAAGGTAAGCAGTAAAAAAAACAACCAACACACGCACACAAAAATACAAACCAAAAGCAAACACATTACTCAGTAATAAGGACAAGGGCAGAGAACAGCAACAGTGGCAGGGTAGAGGCAGAGAGAGACCTGCAACAACATGATGTATATGCAAGGGATGTTCTACCAGGGGCTGTAGTGACAGAACAAAGAACAGTTTTAAACTGAAAGAGGGTATGGTTTAGATTGAAAGTATGGAAGGAATTCTTCACTGTGAGGGTCGTGAGGTTTCACTGGAACAGGCTGCCCAGAGAAGCTCTGGATGTCCCATCCCTGAAAGCGTTCAAGGCCAGGCTGGATGGGGCTCTGAGCAAACCTGATCTAGCTGAAGGTGTCCCTGCCCATGGCATGAGAGTTGGAACAAGATGATCTTTAAGGTCCTTTCCAACCCAAACCTTTCAATGATTCTATGTTTACTAGTCTGCTTACCCACATAGCAGGGAAATCAAAGGTAAATTCGAATCTTGGAAAGAGGACAGTGTTAAGGAAACAGCATTTGACACTGAATTTTAAGATCATCAGTGTTACAGAAACTACAGCATTCCGGTTCAGCTAAAATGATGGCAAATTAGTCATCAAACAGATGAAACCTAAGAAGGAGACCCTGTGATTTCTTCTGGGATTGGAAGTGGGAATCAGAGAAAAAAATACAGGGTGATATCAAGAAGAGAAGCTGACTATAAATATTCTCATGAAGAGACTAGAAATGTTTGTATGAGTCTTAAATTTTCAAGTGGTTTTTAGGCATCTTGAAATTACAGATGAAAACCTTTTCTATAGCCCTTCAGTATTTGTTTCTCAGTTGGTGGTAATACAGAAGGTGAGTGAACTTTGCCTAATATGTTATGTGCAAGGGCTTCAAGCACAGCACAAGAGGAGCAAAATAGTAGAAATTTTGTTTCAGTGTTCAAGAAAAAAAATGATGCCGAGGTTTAATCTGAAAATTAAAATAAACAAAATAAACCCAATTTAAAAAAAATAAACAAATAAACCAAAACGGAATGTCCAGAATGGAGTAGCTGTTTGGTCATCTGTGGCATGGGGGCAAATGATAAAATTATAGAAACATTTTGGTTGGAAGAGACCTTTCAGATCATCAAGTCCTACTGTTAACCCATCACTGCCAGGTCACCACTAAACCATGTCCCTCAGCACCACATCTCCATGGCTTTGAAACCCCTCCAGGGATGGCGACTCCACCACTGCCCTGGGCAGCCTGGGACAGGCCTTGACAACCCTTGTGGGGAAGAAATTTTTCCTAATATCCAACCTAAACTCAAACACAGATATCCACAGAGCAGCCAAACTACCTTAAGGAAAGGCAGAGTTTATGTTCAACAGCTGGTAAATGCCAGGACCCAGGGGCTTTATCTGCAGGCCTGGGAGGAACACAAAAGCTTCGCTGTGCTGCCCACCAATACTGCACTGGGCTGACAGTGAAGGGCAGCATTTGGAACTGAATGGGCACTACCTCAGCCCCTGCTCTCTGCTCTGCCTCCCAAAGCACAGGGACACCATTTAAATTAGAAGTCTTCACTGGGATGACAAAGTGCAGAAATCCTGGCGAAATGTCAAATCGAGGCAGGGGTGAAGGGAAAGCCTGTGAGCAATGAGCACAAGCATCTATCAAGTACCATCAAGTATCTGCCTGGGCACAGCTTCACAGGAAGAGAAGTACATCAACCCCTGTCCGCTGGGAACTGAACTGAGGATGCCACAGAGAAGTCATATGTTAACAACTCACTGTTACATGTTCAAGAGGCTTTGAAAGCAGTGCCCTAAAGGTGAAACACCAAAAACCAGTTTGTAAGAGCACTAGTGCTAAGAAAGGATGGTTAATTCAAGAATACTGGAAACACCTGAACAGTTTCACAGTTATGAGTCTTTGGACCACAACATGTCAGTGCCAAAAACTTAAAATCACAAAAAGTTTGTAGTAATATCTTACTAGCCCAGCCCCTGCAGACACATGTGTTCACTCTGTAATAAAGAGGAAACAAATTAACATGAGCTTTCCAATTTTACTGTAGGAAAGCGCACAGTGGGTTATTATTTACACTAATCTCTGGACAGCTGGAAAGTATTTCTTCACTGCTTTGTTTGCTTGCTAAAAATATGTGGGTTTTTTTTTTTGTTTTTAACAATTGGTTTATGAATACAGGTAACATTTGGCTGCTGCACTGTAAAGTTTCACACATCAATTGCTGCTAGAAAATCCTACCAAAGGATGGCTACAAACCACAGGGGTTCCACAGTCCGCTTGAAGTCTTGCACAGACACTTTCAGACAGAAATGGATGAAGAAACCTTTTTTAGAAAGTTCTTGTCCCTCTGTCCTCCTTGCTAACCCGCTCAGGGGAACACTGACAAGCTGGCTGACTGCTGCTTAACTGAGAGCGTGCTTGGCTACTCCAGCTGAATCAGAAAGACTTTAGAGTGCCAAAGCTGCTGCTGAACTGAAACAAAACAAAACAAAACTTTCTCATCTCAGATCATTGCACAGAAACAGATTCTGTAAAACTTAAGAGGGATGGGGTTAAAAATATTCCAATAAACCAATGGGGTTAAAAAGATTCCATGGCATTTAATTGCCTTGTTCCTGAAGACATACAACTGTGCAACAGAAGAGTTGGATTAATCTCCGAGTCATAATAAGTTTGACTCCATTTTATGTAAACAAAGTAACAACACATTGTTTTGTTGCTGTAACTCAAACCCCGTGTCCTGCATCACAACAGGAACAACCTGTGCCCTCCCCAAAACTGTACCAGCTCCTGCTGTACAGGACGTAAAATCAGTCAGGATTTAGCCTTGGCAAGTGGCATTTTCACTTTGAGGTGCCGTTCCTACACAAGAACAATAGCACTTTAGAATTTTATCTATTTATTTATTTAAACTAAGAATTTAGTTATCAATGCACAAATGCAAATATTAGACATTCAGGAAAACAAAACGAAACAAAACAAAAACCCCAAAACAACAAACCAAACCAACCAACCAACCCCAAACCCCAACAAACCCCTACAAACCCCCCAAACTCCTTAGCTTCATTTCAGAGTATTGTAAAATTAACAGGGATTTAATTGCCTAAGCATTTACATAGTAAATACTTTAGTAAATATATCACAAAAAAACCAAAACTAGAGGCCTTGAAGAGAAACTTCTGATAAGTAAGAACTGAAAATACAGCCCAGTGAAATTACTACTGTCAAGAACTGTCTCAGTTTTGTAGATTCAATACAGAAACAGCTGCATTTTCCTAGAACTACCTTTAAACTGGCTGAATAGCTCCTGCACTGGTCTGTTTTGAAGAAGGAGACCAGTCCTTCTTCAGCAGCTTTATTTCTGTGGTTGACATTTTTTTTGCACGTGTAAAACTGTTTTGGTTTGGTTGGTCAGTTTGGTTTACTGTCTTGGATCACTGTGTATTGTTTTCATGTAAACCCAACAGGCCCATAAATAACTTCTTTTAGTGATGGACTTCACCGCCTCGCAGGTTTGGGCATTATATAAACTTTGACTGGTTTGCTGAAGGGTATGGTCCCCTCTATGCCATTTTCAGATTGCGGGAGAGCCTCCAAGCTCTCACTCCAGGTACATTTAGGAATTTTAGCAGATGCCTTGCTCCTGTTGGAATTGTAGGCCAGCAGCAACCTCACTTCAATCTGACATGGCTCTGCAGAGAAAAAACAACAGAACAACCCAAACGTGACTGTCATGGCACCATAACCAGCACTGGATGATATTTTAACTCACATATGCTGGGTTAAGTCCAAAACCATTCTGGCCTGACCAGAATCCAGCCTGCTGTTTGAAAATACAACTTTGTCACTACATTCAGCAGAGCAGAACTAAGCACCGTTTTTTATTCACCCACACCTTTGTCACAGCTTAAAAAAAAAGAATCTCTCGACTTACAAATAGCAACTTAAAAATATCAACTGAAAAAAAAAATAATAAATAAAACCTTAAAAATAGCAACTTTCAGAACTAACTGTTCAAAGTTATTCCAACCAAATAATAATAAAGTTATAAAAGACTACAGAAGTAACAGGTCTTGCTACCTCTATAGCAGGATCAAGTAAATCCAGGTGATGTCTGATAAGACATAAGCCATTACTTGAAGATTCTCTTCTGCTGGAGGTTTTTACCCCTTTTCCCCTCTTTCACAACCTCAGCAGCCAGACAGGTAGTCCTAACACTGCTCACTCACTGATTTCACTTTGCTCTTCTCACAGTGGTCTAACAAAACCAGCCTTTCAGTCTACTTAGTACGACACTGAGCAGCACACTGGACTATAGCCCCAATAAAATGCCTCTTTCTAGACTAAAAAATTATTCCTCTAAGTTTTCCATATGGACTGGTACTGGGTTTGGATGGGATAAAGTCAGTTCTCCCTCACAGGAGGTCTCATGGTACTATGTTTTGGATTTGTGACCAAGCGTCGGTAACACAGGAATGTTTTAGCAATTTCTGAACAGTCCAATACCCACAAAAGTTTTCTCACCTCTACCCTTCTGATTCTCCTCCCCATCCCACTGGGGCGGGAATGAATGAGCACTGGGTGGTGTGTGGGGCTTAACCACATACCACAGTTCACCTGTAACAGCACCACATTACTGAAACCTACTGAAACCCACATAGTTTTGAGGTGCGATGCCCAGAGCTGCAGCGCTATTCCAGCTGAGATGTCATCAGCACCAGACAGAATACAGGAAATAACCTTTTTCCAGTTATCCCACAGCTCAGCTAACACCTCCCTGTGACTCACCATTCCACCATCCTGCCAACTCTGGTTTTTGCAGTCACCTCTATCACTTCTGCGATACGTCTGTCAGTTAACCTGTGCGTTGTATTTGGGCACTTCCTAAGCACACACTTTTTACCGACCTTCAGTAAGTTTTATTGTCTAATCCAAGGCAATTCCTCTGAATTCTGACCCCATTCCCTGAATCCCTCCCAGACTGGTCTCCTCTATTTTATATGCCCACATGGCAACGTCGAAGTTAATAGTTAAAGTACTGGCTGGGGGAGATACCAGAACAGAATCTTTTAGGGCCATACTTAAAATGCCCTTCTAGCAAATGCTGTGGAAGCAGAAATAAGGACTTCATTCAGCTCCCTCTGGTACAAGATGAACCTTTAAATCCAGATACTCCCAGTAACAGAAATAATGCCATTTTTTTCTTCTCAAAAAACCCCCAAACAAAGGTAGTGGGATGAGCGAGTACACCATGGAAATGCTACGTAAGGAAGAGTAAGTGCAAGAATATGGCACTAAACAAACCCCTGTTGCTTAAAAAAAAAAAAAAAAAAAAAAAGATCACCAGATCTTATTAGTAACTGCTCAGAAAGAATCCCACGTTTGAGTAAACGTGAAGAGATTAAAAGAAAACAGGACAAAGGGAGCTGTGAACAAATACTCTCTGCTTTTGTTGTTTCAAGTCCACAAGCCAATTACTGAAGCACTTCCATGGAAGTGACTGAACGGGAATGCTGGAGTCATGTGTTTCATCAGAGCGAAGGGGTGGGGATTTTTTAGGGCAATTAAAAGGTTGAAAGTTTAATCAGCAGTGAAATTGGACTGTTGAGCACACACTGCTCCAAAGGTTCCCTGCCCTGCTCAAATGCCTCTCAAGATCTAAACCAATGAATTCCAGTGAGTCAGTTTACCATGACTTTAAATATATGGGTGCAGGCCTCACTCCTACAACTGAGCTTGCTCTGCACACAAATGGGCGACCTCACCTGCAGTGTTTCCACATAAAGGCTCCCAGTGCCAGAAGATGGCACATGCAGCCCCCAGCGTGTTGCAAGCCCCATGACAGCACCTACAGAGCAGCAGAGGCCTGTCAACCAGGGAGTTGTAACTGCTTGAAGGCTGTGAGAACAGAAATCTGAGCATCAACAACAGCTGGAGACTCCAGGATCCTCAAAGCTCCCAAGACTGTGGGCATGTACCTCTTATGTGCAGGGGACTGGGATCAAGCAAGACACATTTCTATCTCAGGAAAGTGTGGCAATCACATGACCCTGTATCATTAATCTTACCTGTCCAGGCTGTGTGTGAGAGGTACACCTGAGTTATCAGCCTGTGCCTTCCAGGACCAGGATTTCGAAAGTCAGCTGCCTTAGGATGGATTATTTGTGCTTGTCCATCTGGATACAACACCTAGAGGGGAAAAACCAAAACCAACAACAACATATCAAAAGAAACAACTGAAAGACAACTAGACTGGGGATTTGCAGAGTGTGTGCTATTTTGGTGTTTTCTGTTTTGACTTCAGAAGGCAGGAATGTGTGCTTTCTCTTGAAGCCCTAGATGCAACAGCCACACACTGGCCATTCAGACCCACAGCAGAGGTGGGAAAAAAATTAATACATTGTCATCAGCTCCTTCCTCTGCATTCTAAACAGAGGTTTTAATTTCTTTGTTATGCAGAGAACTTGACTATTTTACTTGGCATTGTACCACACCTACCTCCTCAGCTGCATGCAAAACGAGGGATTCAGCAGTAGGAAGAAAGTTAAATTGTAATTCCAAAGAGCTGAGAGCCTGCATAGAATCACAGAATGGCTTGGGATGGAAGGGATATTTCAAGGGCATCTAGTGCAACCCCTGTGCAGGAAGCAGGGACATCTGCAACTAGAGCAGGTTGCTCAGAGCCCTGTCCAACCTCACCTGGAATGGTTCCAGGGATGGGGCATCGACCACCTCTCTGGGAAAGCTGGGCCAGGGTCTCACCATCTTCAGCACAAAACATTTCTTCCTTCCATCTAGTCTGAATCTCCCCTCACAGAATCACAGAATATTCATGGTTGGAAAGGACCTCCTAGATCACCGAGTCCAACCATACCCATAACAAAAACCCCACCTAAATACCCTGATCAAACACAACTTCAAAAACACAAAATACCCCCCTACATGCCTGCCACTAGAGCATGTCCTGAA